>PRKT01001333.1:73187-92909 GCA_003671525.1 Saccostrea glomerata | reverse complement strand
AAAAAAAAGAACAGGTTTGGTGTAGATTTTATTATTTCCGGAGTCCTCTTCAATTTTATTGAGACATTTTAGGTAAACTTTTTCTCAGTGTCAACTACTTTTAGTACTTATTCAAATACTACATGTACATTTTCGGTACATCACTAAAAAAGGGGGGGGGGCAACCAGGCTTTCTTTAAACATCTATAGTATAAACAAGGTTGGGAAAAAATGGAGGGGGGTAGGCCAGCCCCCCTCCCCTGTTGCTACGCCCCTGTTTCACCATAATTTACTTTTACGCTCCCCAATAGCTGCCGAACTGCAGCGTTATGGTTTATACACATGTACATGTAGTAGTCTTTGACCATAACACAACAGATCCCGTTATACAAATAAAGTGCAATTTACAGCGCAGGTTAGGTTTGACATTGGCTGCTGGATTGGTGAAAATTCATCTAAATAAGTTTAGCTGTAAAGACGACTATAAAGATTCAGAAGATAATCAAAATATAAAGACTGGTTGAGGAATGTGTCTAGAAAATGGGAGTAAAGGTAATACTAGTGGAAAGATTCTCCCCAAAAGTAATCTAAAAAATCTTGCACCGTCAAAGATAAGAAAATATTTATTTAAATCCGGGGTACATTAACAAAGAACATTAGCTCTGAGGAGCTATTTTCCGACTACTGAAATGCATCTTTTTGCGTTACGTGGTCTGTAGCGTTAAGGATTTACTTTCTAGTTTTGAGAGTATGCCAGGGCATCAACAATAGTGGGAAACATGGGATAATTTGCACAACGGGTCCGTTATGCTTAAATTATCCCTTGTTTCCCAATATTGTTAATGTCCCTGGCATACTCTCAGAACTAGACGGTGATTCCTTATATTTCCATTTCATTGTGAAATTAAATTCTAGACTTAGACATTAAAAATGTAGACTAATCGATTTAAATTACACGAGGACTTTCGTGCCAAATTCAATAGTCTTCGCACTCTGACGTCAAACACAAAGGCAGCCGCAAAAGATTTGCATGCGTATTAGGCCGCGAAGCGGTTTATAAAAAAGCATAAACTGTTCCAACCCAGTTTATACCGTATAAAATGGGTGGCTATTAAATTCATTCCTAATAATTTAATTTTCATTCATTTAATGTAAGAAAAAACGATTATTGTACCAACAAAATGACTTCAATTTGTACAAAATTTGAATGTAACGTCAGGCGGATTAATACGTTTCTGACGCAAGTCATTGTGACGTAGGCAATCCATTTTATGCAGTATAAAATAATTTTTTATCCAATCAAATAAAGCGTTACATCTAGAATTAAATTATTACGGGATTAATAAATGTATATACTGTAGATCACTAAATTTTCGCTACAGTTTATTTTCGCGAAATAGTGAGTGAATCTTTATTAGTATTAGCGAGACATAATTTTTACAAATTGTTGTTTTTCCTCTATGTAATCGTAAGGAATACTTTTAAACGCGAATAAAACATTATTTACAGTATTGCTGTGTTTTATTATACTTGTAGAAAGAATATTGTGAGATATACATGTATACACCTTACCTTTTTATGAGTCGTTAAAAGCTATGTAGAAGCTTTGAAAATACTCGGCTGCCTAAGCTACCTAACTTTTAATTCCAGGTATTTACCATAATATGCACCCGAACAAAAGAACAGTGCACATACGAATGTTTGTTTATACGTAATAACTGATAAGTATATTAATGTTCATGAAAAAATATAATGTTCACATTATATAATTGAGGGTCATTTTTGTGCACATAAATAATATCGTGGGATCATTGTGATATATATACATAGTTGTGGGTCATTATATATATGTAGAAAGAACATTGTGGGATATCTTTTAAAAGCTTTAATTTTGACTACTGTTACTGAACAACGGTGCCGACATCAATTTATGTAATATTAATGGAGCCAGTCCTCTTTATATAGCTTGTCATAATGGACATGATAGCACGGTAAAACTGTTACTGAACAACGGTGCCGACATCAATTTATGTGACAAGAATGGAGCCAGTCCTCTTTATATAGCTTGTCATAATGGACATGATAGCACGGTACAACTGTTACTGAACAACGGTGGCGATATCAATTTATGTGATAATGATGGATTCAGTCCTCTTTATATAGCTTGTCATAATGGACATGATAGCACGGTACAACTGTTACTGAACAACGGTGCCGACATCAATTTATGTAATATTAATGGAGCCAGTCCTCTTTATATAGCCTGTCAAATTGGACATGATAACACGGTACAACTGTTACTGAACAACGGTGCCGACATCAATTTATGTAATATTAATGGAGCCAGTCCACTTTATATAGCTTGTCAAAATGGACATGATATCATGGTACAACTGTTACTGAACAACGATGCCGACATCAATTTAGGTAATATTAATGGAGCCAGTCCTCTTTATAAAGCTTGTCAAAATGGACATGATAGCACGGTACAACTGTTACTGAACAACGGTGCCGATATCAATTTATGTGAGAAGAATGGAGCCAGTTCTCTTGATGTAGCTTGTCTAAGTCGACATGATAGCACGGTGCAACTGTTACTGAACAACGGTGCCGATATCAATTTATGTACCAAGAATGGAGCCAGTCCTCTTTATATAGCTTGTCATAATGGACATGATAACACGGTACAACTGTTACTGAACAACGGTGCCGACATCAATTTATGTGAGAAGAATGGAGCCAATCCTCTTTGTATAGCTTGTCAAAATGGACATGATAGCACGGTACAACTGTTACTGAACAAAGGTGCCGATATCAATTTATGTGAGAAGAATGGAGCCAGTCCTCTTTATATAGCTTGTCAAATTGGACATGAGAGCACATTACAACTGTTACTGAACAATGGTGCCGATATTAATTTATGTAACAAGAATGAAGCCAGTCCTCTTTATGTAGCTTGTCAAAAAGGACATGATAGCACGGTGCAACTGTTACTGAACAACAGTGCCGATATCAATTTGTCTGAGAAGAATGGAGCCAGTCCTCTTTATATAGCTTGTCACAAAGGACATGATAGCACGGTACAACTGTTACTGAACAACGGTGCCGATATCAATCTATGTGAGAAGAATGGAGCCAGTCCTCTTTATATAGCTTGTCAAATTGGACATGATAGCACATTACAACTGTTACTGAACAATGGTGCCGATATTAACTTATGTAACAAGAATGGAGCCAGTTCTCTTTATGTAGCTTGTCAAAGTGGACATGATAGCACGGTACAACTGTTACTGAACAACGGTGCCGACATCAATTTATGTGAAAATGATGGAACCAGTCCTCTTTATATAGCTTGTCAAAATGGACATGATAGCACGGTACAACTCTTACTGAACAACGGTGCTAACATCAATTCATTTAAGAAGAATGGAGTCAGTCCTCTGGATATAGCACGTACAAACGAACACGGAAACTCGGTTAAACTGTTGATCAGCAAAATTGATGAAATTGATTCACATAACAATGATGGAGTCAGTTTTCCAAAAAAATCTCGAAAAGAGGACAAAACATCAAGTTAAAACTTTTAAAGAATTTTTTTGAAAAAAGTCAAACACTATAAACTGGTAACTCAACTCAAAAAGTTTGCGAATGAATTGAATAACTTCCATAAAAGAAACAATATTTGGTTTCAATGTTGATTATATTTTAAATTAATCCTCTCCAATTTAATGCACATCAACCGACGTTCTGCGCATGCGCGAATCATGTGATATAGGCGGTCACGTGACTCCCTCCGTGGCGTTCTGTCAAAAACGTTCAAAAGATTTTTCCGAGATTTATATTTCTTTCCGTGAGAGTTAATTTTTATAACAAGAACAGTTAATTTGTTAGGAATGGTCAAATTTCGGAAGCAGAATGGGAGGATAAGAATATCCGTTCAAAAAAGAAGCAGGGCGACCATTAAAACACAAATCTGTCTCTGGAGAGACCTTTAAAGATTAATAAAGAATGGGTGCCTCCTTTTTATCATATCTAATATTTTTAAAATCTTAAGTAAACGATACCTCGGGTACTTGATAATTATTTATTCTTCAAATATTCAACTATTTTTCATAATGTAAATTAGAGGTCTTTGATAGCAAATTGTTTAATTAAAAACACATATCGTTTGAAACTTGCTTTCACGGGACAAGATTACAGTTATCATTTTTAATCATCTGCCTTCCTTCACTAAAACGATCAATTCAATTATGAATCTAATTTATAGGAACTCATATATCTAAGTAAACTGTGTACATATTATTATATGATACTGCAGAGGGATTTCTAAGATATACAATAAATATAACAGTCGTTTGTTTAACTATTAATTTATGAATTATTCGTCACAAGTGACCTATAAAGTGACGTCATTTTCCCATTGTGACGTCACAAACAAGTAGAAAAACTTTTTTAGCATATGCTATTTATAAACCTTGTATATGGCTATGTGTGTAACGAATTTCATTCTAAACTGAATTATGATTTTTGGATATAGAGTTTGCGAATTTTTGGATCATACCTCGTAATGTAAAATACTATTTGCATATATACTTAATGATAGTGCCAACGTAAAAAACGACTTTAAATGTAAATGATTATCAAAACCAATATAAATTATAAGTAACGGAGGTAAAATTACAAGAAAACATCAGAAAGTTTAGTCTTTATATAGAATAATATTAATAAATATAATAAATTATCAGCAAACAATCTCACTATTTGTATTTTTTTTTTTTGGCCAATAGTGTCTATTCTCCATAATAAAGGATATAGAGATAACGAACAGTATTCAATCTCAAAGTCCATAAAACAATACAAAATAAGAGCAGAGCAAACAGGGACCCCCGAAACATCAGAGGTGGGAACAGGTGCCATGGAAGTATGAGCATCCCCTGCTGACCGGTCACTCCTACCATGTGCTCTTTGTCATAATTAGGAAATAACGGAAAAAAATCGTCCTCAATTCAGTGTAAAAATAATGGAGAAACAATTGGTATGAAAAATGTCAGTCAGCATTTGACACAATGAAAAATTGTATTTGCTGATCATTGTATCGACCATGGAATTTACGAAATGATGACTTTAAACGAGACAGCTGATATTCTGGTTTCATCAACTTGCTTGTCAATAATTTACCTCGTTTATAAAATAGTTCATACGTAGAGCACGCTCTTGCGTATGGAATCAAATGAGATATATATATATATATATATATATATATATATATATATATATATATATATATATATATATATATATATATATATATATATATATATATATATATATATATATATATATATATATATATATATATATACCGTATGCAGGTGATGAAGGTATATTGCTGCATTAGTAAGAAAAGTTGACAATAGAGAAGTTAAAGTCACCATGTTTATCATATAGCTTGGCTTTCAGGTTAATCAATATATGTGATAATGATGGAAACAGTTCTCTTTGGATAGCTTATGAAAACTCACATTGCAGCGCCTTCAAACTTATGTTAAATTCAGGTGCTGATGTAAATTTATGCAATAAAGGCAACTGAGTCAATATGATAATAATAGCGCAATAATTGATCAATATGTACTCCCAAAAACTTTTCGGATTCAACATTTTCAGTTAATTTGTTTGAAGCATGTAAATTTAGTTCAGGTGATTTTATTCTTGATTTTCTTGTTGAGTTCCAATGAGCATGCATTTTGTCTTGTTAGAATTTAACACCATTTAATTTTTGGAACACCAATTTTCTATCTCACACAAATCAAAGTTTAGGACATTCTCAATACCTTCTATATTTTATGATATGTTTGTAAGGTGGCATCATCAGCAAACATATCAATATCTAATCTATTTACATGTAAAGAGAGATCATTTATATACAATAAAAATAATAGGGGACCCAAGATAGATCCCTGGGGCACTTCTGCTGTGACGGGCAAACAATCAGAGGAATATGTACCTATTTTTACACACTGAGACCTCAAGGTTAAATAAGATTGAAACCATTTAATAGCCATTTGGTCAGTGATATGATTGAAGTTTATTTATAAGGATATCATGATTAACCAAATCAAATGCCTTGCTAAAATCAATGAAAGTTATGCCTACTAAATTTCCTTGGTCCATAGCTTGTAGCCAATTATCTGTAAGTTTTGTTAGAGCCGTTTGACATGAGTGAAATTCTCGAAATCCAGATTGTGATTTAAATAAGAGATCAAAGCTAAAGGTAAAGTTACGTATCTGACTGGCTATGTGTTTTTCAATTACATATGTAATTTTGATAATGTTGGAAGAATGGATATCAGTCTGTAGTTCCCTGGATCTGCGTGGTCACCATTTTTGAAAATAGGAGTGACTTTTGCTTGTTTTAAACGGGATGGAAACACTCCATTAGTGATACTAGTACTTATAAGATGTGTAATAGATTAGCATATAACATTTGCCGTAAGCTTTAGAAGACGAGGTTCAATCAAGTCTATACCGGCTGACTTGTTTACATCAAGTGTATTCAACATATCTAATACTTCAAACTCACTTATATGATTTATACTGAAAACATTTTCTTTCCCTAGTTTAGTTTCTGTAAATCTATTTAATAATTCTGAATCAAAACTTTTCTACGGACATATCTGCTAATAATTTACAGGATATTTCAGGAAAGTGTTTGTTAAAAATATCAACAATATCCTGTAAATCTTCGAAATCCGAACCATTTTGTGATATACAGGTAGGTGTGAAATTTTTTGGATCAGATGCCAAATGGTTTAAATAACTCCACATTTCTCTAAGACTTGAACTTTCCTCAATTGCTGATTTGTAATACTTTGATTTGGCTTGATCTATTAATTGTGTGACTTTATTTCTCCAAAATTTATAAGCTTCTGAATTTCTTTGTAGATGGTATGTATCACGTAAATGTCAAGCATCATTTATTTCCTAAGTAAGCCATTTAGGTCGAATTTCAGTCTTGACTCTTTTAGTTTTTACTTTGGCATGCTTGTTAAGAATATCATTAAATAATTCATAAAATTTATTCATGATCTCGTTTGTGTCTTTTAGCTCAAGAAGAGAGTTAAAATTTGCATTTTCTAAATCTCTTAAAACTCATTTTCATTGAATTGTTTAAAATCTCGATACTGGATTTCAGTATGTTTTCTTCTACGCTGTATACAATTAGTTTTCCGTGTCAAACATACAGGGTAGTAGTCAGATATAGCAATAGGGGGCACATTTGTTTCGCATATGTTTTCTGCTTTCGTTGTATAAAAATGATCAATTAAGGTACTTGAGGTACTGTTATTCTAGTTGGAACAGTAACTATTTGTGAAAGTCCAAACTCCTCTAAAGCAGATGTCCAAGATTGTGGGGGTCTTTCATTAGATCAATATTGAAATCACCTGATAGAATTATTTCAGTATCGTCACAGCAGGAGGCACGGTTTACTTCCCTCGCTAGGTCCTCCGCCCAGCAGGAGGGGGCAGATGGTGGACGATAAGCAAAGCAATAAAATATAGCTATAAGTTTTGAATTTTTCAGATTTATCTCTAGCCAGATTGTCTCAATATTACTGATTTCTAAATCAGTTCTACGTTTATATGAAATCTCATTTGAAATGTATATTAAAATTCTACCACCTCCCTTTAGTATACGATCTTTTCTTTCAAAAACAAAGCCCTTGATATTCAATTCAGAGTTGCCTATCTGCTCAGTCAAAAATGTTTCACATAAACCTAAAATATCTAAAGTGTGTCTGTTTTGAAGTAATAGTTTCATTTCATCTTTTTTGGGGATAATATGACGAATATTTGAATTTCCGAATCGTAAACCTTTTTTACCAATCCAAATCTTTGGTTGTTTTGTGTTGTTTGAATATCATTGTTATGGGTCAGAGGAACCGTTTTCTTTACTTGTGAAACAGAATTGCATGAGCCTGGCATAGGAGAAATGACAGTAGTTTGTTAAGCTGAACTAGGGCTACTTTTAGAATCTCTGTTCGATTGATTCTTACATTTAACTTGTGGTTTTCTTGTCAATTTAAAATTTGTAGAGTTATAACAGTTATCAGTATCGTCACATAAACATTGAAAGTTATCACATTCATTACAAATAATGCTAAGGATAGAAAAAGTACTAGAGTTTGATAAAGATTTAGTATGATTGTTAACGGCTACACATTCATTGCCTGATACCTAGAACATGTAAGGACAGGATTTCGTCTTGTGTCCTAATTCCCCGCAATTCCAGCAATCAAGCTGTCGTCCATGTCTACAGTGGCGCGATGTGTGTCCGTGTTCACTGCAGAAGTAGCAAGTCACAGACTGGTGAAAACTTGCATTGGAGTCCTCTATGGTTCGACCGGAATTTCGTCGTAGAATTGAAACTTCCCTATTAATCCGTCTGAGTAGCATCGACGTCCACTTGTCTGAAAGATGAATCCCGTCTTTCCAATAATGAATGTCCTTTGCCTCCTTGAATTCACCTTTGTCGGAAATAAAGAGAGCTCCATACTCATTACAAACATATTTAAGTGTGGTATTCACATGGGATACATCCACATCCCGTCTTGGTAACACTTCCGAGAAATACACTTTGGTACCAGGAGAACGATGTTTGATGCTGGAGATGATTTCGGCATGTTCAATGGCGTCCATGTCTCGATTAGATGAGGCATCATTTCCCCCGGCTTGGATAATTATGTGCGAGTATTCTGCTACATCTATTTTGAGAAGCTTAGCTTTGATGTTGGAAAGCTTAGCCCCTCTGTTTGTCCGTACATGAACACACTTTTGTAGTCCACTGGTTCTTATCCGTTGTAGAATTGAACTGCAGGTTATAAGTTTGGCAATCCCCGAGTTTTCCTTTTGTTCATTCGTTGATCTTGGAGGTGTTTGTATTGGATGGTTCTGTGGTCCAGTGTTTGTGCCAGAATCAGCTGTAGATTTTGCGTTCTTTTCCGGTAAAGGATGTTCGCACTGAGTATGTCTACAAAAAGAATTATTTGGCACCAAATTCAAACCGTGTACGTCTGTTTCCTTGTTTTTCACAACCTTGCTTGACGTCTGGGTGTTTTTGTCAAGCAGTATTGGTTTTTCATGATCCGTTTCTTTTTTACCCTTTAGTTTTTCTTTCAGCTCTTGTAATTCTTTTGCTAAATTACTAATTGCCAGTTGTAAAGATGGAATTGTACTTGCGCACTGTGTACAATTTTGTACATCACTAGACAGACTGGTCGATATAAGAGAAGCACTTTTGACTGGTGTTGATGCCATTTGTGGTGTTGATTGTTCATTGAACATTGAACATTTCTAGTATTGTTAGTGTCCTTACTCTTGATGTCTTGAATGAATTTGTCGAGCCAGGTATTTGCTGACAAACCTTGAATATGTAAGACGCTTGTCCCAGCATAGAGAGTGGCCGTCACAGAATCACAATCAGACTTGAAAATCTGTCCATTTTTCCCTACTTCTTTAATTGTTTTTAATTCTTCTTTCAAATAGTTCAAAATTGTTACATATTTCTCCTGTTGGAATGACACAGTTATACTGTACTTGTTAAAAGTCACGTTTAGATAGTGTGGTATACTCACATCAGTAGTGGTGATATTTTCATCTCCATCAGATGATTGTGTAAGTCCAGAAAACGATTTAAATAAGCTTGAATTAATACTTTGATCCATGTATTCATTAGACACAGCCATATATTTTGGCTAGGAAAACATAACACAATAAAACATAGTACTTCAACATAGACAACGGGTGAGATCAGAGCTACCCAAAAACACGTCTTATTTGATATTTGATATAAATATAAACCATTGCACTGTATTTCTGTAATATTTGTAATATTTAAATTTATTTTTTAAGACGAGCAATGATTAGTGAGGTCATTGGTCACAGTACCTCTAGTTTATTTGGGTGTAATTAAAGGCTTTATTTAAATAAATCTTAACTCTATAAAGGCGACACGTGTGTTCGAACTGTTATGTTTACAACATACAGTTATATTCTGTTGGTTTATCGAAATTTGTTTGGACCAATGTTTTTTAATTGTTTAAAGATTATATGTTCGGAGGGGGGGGGATAAATATCAAATATTCCTTAATATGAACACATCTTCATGGCATGTGTCTTTTAAATCCCTGAAAATATAAATGTTGTGCAAAATTGTTTTTATTCAAATTACCTAAAATTACGCATCAACATTATAGCACGAGTTACAATTGAACTTTTGAAATTATGCAATAAATGTGGCATAACTTATTGTGAAACATGCAAATTTTGTTTTCTTAAATACTGTATATAGTGCATGTAACGATATTTTCAAGGTCGTATTTTATGCAGTTTTATATTTTGTGTTCATGTGTCATAAAATATAATCTATCATTAATGGGAATGTCAATCACGTTTTTAGTACTGATTGCTAGAACATCATTTATAAAATGCATTGTCGACCGATTCTCCCTTTTTTCTGAACATTACAATAAGCACAGGCTGGGTGTGACCGGTTGGCAAGGAATGCTTCTTATTAAATGTCACCTGATCCCAATCCTGATGTTTTGAAGGTCAGTGTTTTATCTGATACAATTTTCTAACTTTTAATGTCTCTTTTGAGCTCAAAATTGTTTGTTATCCTCACATGTTTCATTCAATTACCTAATTGCACAACACTTATAAGCATGGACTAGAGAACGCCAATCTAATTAAAATCAGACATCTTAGATCCGCACAGAGTAAATACTGCGCGGATCTAAGAAGTCTGATTTAAAATATATGTTAGTATTCAAAGGTCCAAAAATCAATATAAGATAGGAGCAGGGCAAGCACAGACCTCGGGAAAATCAGAGATGGGATCAGTTGACATGGAGGAGTGAGCAAATTATTGCTTAAACCCAAAATTAAATTGGGAGGTTCAGGTAGTATTTAGAAAATTTTTAAATTGGAAGCAGGAGAAAACTAGGGAAAGACATATACAAGTACCACGAAACATAAAATATGAAAGGTCATTTATTATCACATATATGATGATTTGTTGAGGAGAGATCAGTTATCGTATGGAGTTCCAGTGTTTTAAAAAAATGATAGAGTGTGGTATATTGCGGAAACTAATAAAGATTTTTCGTCACAGATTTAATGTTAATATTTATATTTTGTCAAATTTTCTACATAATATCATGATTTATGTGTTGCAATGGCATTTCACCTGCTAATATAAAAATGAACATATTCTATCTGGATATTTTTAAAACTACAACTTTTGGGACGTGTTTCATTGACACATTCTTACACTAATCAAACTTTATCCATGATATGTACGAAAAATAGAAATGCTGTTGTGTATTAGTAAGAAATATTCACACTGTAATCCAGAAAATTTAATATAACGTTATTAATTGTATTCTGGATAGGAAATAAATTTTTGTCAAAAGAAATTTGTTCGGGTACGATCTTTGACAGAATTATGCCCATTGGACTTATGAAAATTCCAATTATTTGCAGTTTCCGTTCATTTCTTTATGAGATTAAGTTTACAGATTCATCATAACAATATCAAAACCAAGTTTTCTTTTAGGTACAAGAAGCAATCTTCGATTTAGAAAAATTCCAATCATGGGGGAGGAGGGGTTATTTTTTCATAAACATCTCTTGTTTGGCATGGATTTTGTATGCTTAGATTGCTAGTTGTATATCCATTCAGTTGACAGTTAATAATTTAAATATACAACTTAAACAAAATTTATACGAAATTGCTTCTTTTCTGAAGTATTAGAATAAAGTTTATATTTGTGAAAGTGCAATTATGCGTTAATCTAAAGCGTCCCGATATCCGTAGATTAAAATAATTTCCAGTGAATTTTTCTGTGGAATGCTTTTTCAACATTGAGACCTTAATATTATATAGAAAATTTAATAAAATATTTAGTTCCACCAGAGGCAAAGCAAATTTAAGAACCTTTGGAATTTTACTTGGATTTAATAATTTGTCCAGATTTCATTTATCAATTGAATTGTGTTCTATGTGCTTTTTCTGAATCCTGAATTATAAAACAAACTAACAAAAGTTTGGTCACGTCTCGTTCAAGGGGCGATAATCAGAAATAGTGAAAATGTGGTAGAATCTTATAAAATTTTTCTCCAAAAAAAGCCTTGACAAAAAGATTTAAACCTATAAAAATCCTTTTTTACACGTTTTTCACAAGGAAATGTAGAGAAAAAAAATTCTTTTAAAAAAATCTTTGAAAAATTTGTGTTCATAAACAGCAAAACCATTACTGATATCGATATTGAAACATCCTTAAAAGGCAAAATTTAAGTTTGTCCCTCTCTTATATAAACCTTTCATTGCTGTATTGATTTGTATTTTCAATTGAGCTTTTCAGATCAAAATTTGGCCATTGTCTGTAGTCGTTGTTGTTGTCGTTGTAAACTTTTCACATGTTCATCTTGTACTCAAGAACCACTAGGTCGATTTCAACCAAACTTGCCACAAAGTATCCATTGCTAAAGGAAAGCATTTTTTTTTCAAATGAAGGGCCGTCCTCTCCTCCAAAGGGAGATAATAATGAATAAAAAATAATGGTATCTTTTAAAAATATTCTTCTTAAGAACCACTGAGCCAGAAAAGATGAAACTGATGTGAAAGCAATCTCAGATGCATATTCAAGTTCAAATCATGACTTCCGAGGGTAAGGTGAGTCTACAATGGGGGAACAAATTTGAACATAGAAATGAATAGGCAAAATCTTTTAAAAATCCTCTCCTTAAGAACCACTGGGCGAGGATAGATTAAGTTGCATCTGTAATGTTTCTATCTAGTCAAACTTAGGCCATGATAAATCACAACATCCAAGTCGTGCTGCATGCTTTTTTATTCTGCCCCAGAGTTACATTTTAGACTAAACATTAACAACCTGATATAAACGGAATCGGATAAAAACGGATTACATGTACATATCATTACATCTTTCCCCTTTTAAAAGATAAAATGTACAAGATAAACTTTTACTGTTAATTTAGATAGAAAATTTCAAATATATAATTTACTGAAAGTTAGAGATATAGAGTATAACATATTTACATAATATATACAGTCAATCATGAATTCATCTTTCAATATATCGGTAAGTTCTCAAAATTTTATGACACTGGGGATTATTATGCCCCTCACACAAGATCACATCACTTGGGGATTATTATGCCCCTCACATAATCACATCACGTAATCCTGGAATCTTTTAGGCTGTCTGACCTCACGTCCAGATCGTGTTCTATACGTTTCCGCTCGTATCGGCTGATTTGGCTCTAATGACTGTTCAGGCACATTTCCCTCGTGTTCTGGCTGCACGGGTACTTCTGTCTCACTGAAATCATCTAGGTCATCATGTTCTGAGATAGCTTTTCGAAAACTCGTTTCCTCTGATTTGATGATGTCTCTGCGATTTCGACGAAATTTATCACCATTTAAGTTTTCTACAATGTATGATCGATCATGAGCTTTATCTTTTACATATCCTGGCATCCAATGTCCTCTATGTTGGAATCGAACTGTATTTCCCGGTTTCAAATATGGAAGATCTTTCTGTCCACTGTTGAAATACTTCTTCTGTTGATCCTGTGAGTTTCTTCTTTTTTCGTAAGTTTTCTCGGCTGGACTAACTTTAGGTCTGAGTTGTTCTTTGGTGATTGGTAGAATAGATCTGAGTTGTCTGCTCATTAGTAGTTGCGCTGGTGAATCAACATCTGACGGCGTGTTCCTGTATTCTAATAGACTGATGTAAGGATCCCGTCCATCGACTCTGGCTTTTTCCAACATTCGTTTTGCTGTTTGGACAGTTTTTTCCGCTAAACCATTCCCTTGTGGATAGTACGGGCTTGATGTAATGTGCTTAAATGCCCATTTGTTTGCGAAATCCTTAAATTCTCTGGATGTATACTGCGGTCCATTGTCGCTGATTACTTTAAATGGTATGCCATGTCGGGCAAATGCAGATTTCATGTGAGTGATGACAGTTTTACTCCTAGTATTTTCTAGCTTAGCGATTTCAAAGAATTTGGAGTAGTAATCCACGATAACCAAATAGTCTTCATTGTTAAGTGTGAATAGATCAGTTCCGACAAGCTGCCATGGTCCATTTGGTATGGGTGTTGGTCTTAATGTTTCTTTTGCATTCTTCTTTCTGAAATCCATGCATGTGTTGCATTTGGATATCATTGATGTAATGTCTGCATTCATCCCTATCCAGTAAACTACAGTCCTTGCACGAGCCTTTGTCTTCTCAATACCAAAGTGTCCTACATGAAGGTATCTAAGGATTTCTGGTTGTAGAACTTCAGGAATGATGATTCTTTCGTTAATCATCACAATCCCATCCACTGATGTTAGCTCGGATCTCATCCTCCAAAATTCTTGTAATGGTTTGGACAGCTGATTCCTGTATTCCGGCCAACCATTTTCAATATTATGAATCACTTCCCTGAGAATTGTGTCATTCCTGGTTTCGTTCTTGATATCTTGTAGAATATCCTTAGCTATAGGAATTCCCTCAAAAAACACAGAATTCACATAAGCTTCAATTTCGTCATCTATTTCTTCTTTCTCTTTTTCCACTGAAGGTAGATGAGCACGAGATAGTGTGTCTGCTATTATCAAATCTTTTCCTGGAGTGTATTTGAATTCAAAGCAATATTTCTGTAGGCGAAGTAGTAGTCTTTGAAGCCTCGGTGGAGCTTGAACCAGTGACTTCTTGAGAATGTTCTCCAGCGGCTTGTGGTCATTTTCAACAACAACGTTTACTCCATAAGTATACTGGTGGAATCTTTCTAGACCAAAAGTAACAGCTAACAGTTCTTTTTCTATCTGAGCATAACGTTTTTCAGTCTCTGTTAACGCTCTAGACGCATAAGCAACTGGTTTTTTGTCCTGTATAAGCACTGCACCTAGTCCACATTTTGAAGTTGTGACCGGTTGGCAAGGAATGCTTCTTATTAAATGTCACCTGATCCCAATCCTGATGTTTTGAAGGTCAGTGTTTTATCTGATACAATTTTCTAACTTTTAATGTCTCTTTTGAGCTCAAAATTGTTTGTTATCCTCACATGTTTCATTCAATTACCTAATTGCACAACACTTATAAGCATGGACTAGAGAACGCCAATCTAATTAAAATCAGACATCTTAGATCCGCACAGAGTAAATACTGCGCGGATCTAAGAAGTCTGATTTAAAATATATGTTAGTATTCAAAGGTCCAAAAATCAATATAAGATAGGAGCAGGGCAAGCACAGACCTCGGGAAAATCAGAGATGGGATCAGTTGACATGGAGGAGTGAGCAAATTATTGCTTAAACCCAAAATTAAATTGGGAGGTTCAGGTAGTATTTAGAAAATTTTTAAATTGGAAGCAGGAGAAAACTAGGGAAAGACATATACAAGTACCACGAAACATAAAATATGAAAGGTCATTTATTATCACATATATGATGATTTGTTGAGGAGAGATCAGTTATCGTATGGAGTTCCAGTGTTTTAAAAAAATGATAGAGTGTGGTATATTGCGGAAACTAATAAAGATTTTTCGTCACAGATTTAATGTTAATATTTATATTTTGTCAAATTTTCTACATAATATCATGATTTATGTGTTGCAATGGCATTTCACCTGCTAATATAAAAATGAACATATTCTATCTGGATATTTTTAAAACTACAACTTTTGGGACGTGTTTCATTGACACATTCTTACACTAATCAAACTTTATCCATGATATGTACGAAAAATAGAAATGCTGTTGTGTATTAGTAAGAAATATTCACACTGTAATCCAGAAAATTTAATATAACGTTATTAATTGTATTCTGGATAGGAAATAAATTTTTGTCAAAAGAAATTTGTTCGGGTACGATCTTTGACAGAATTATGCCCATTGGACTTATGAAAATTCCAATTATTTGCAGTTTCCGTTCATTTCTTTATGAGATTAAGTTTACAGATTCATCATAACAATATCAAAACCAAGTTTTCTTTTAGGTACAAGAAGCAATCTTCGATTTAGAAAAATTCCAATCATGGGGGAGGAGGGGTTATTTTTTCATAAACATCTCTTGTTTGGCATGGATTTTGTATGCTTAGATTGCTAGTTGTATATCCATTCAGTTGACAGTTAATAATTTAAATATACAACTTAAACAAAATTTATACGAAATTGCTTCTTTTCTGAAGTATTAGAATAAAGTTTATATTTGTGAAAGTGCAATTATGCGTTAATCTAAAGCGTCCCGATATCCGTAGATTAAAATAATTTCCAGTGAATTTTTCTGTGGAATGCTTTTTCAACATTGAGACCTTAATATTATATAGAAAATTTAATAAAATATTTAGTTCCACCAGAGGCAAAGCAAATTTAAGAACCTTTGGAATTTTACTTGGATTTAATAATTTGTCCAGATTTCATTTATCAATTGAATTGTGTTCTATGTGCTTTTTCTGAATCCTGAATTATAAAACAAACTAACAAAAGTTTGGTCACGTCTCGTTCAAGGGGCGATAATCAGAAATAGTGAAAATGTGGTAGAATCTTATAAAATTTTTCTCCAAAAAAAGCCTTGACAAAAAGATTTAAACCTATAAAAATCCTTTTTTACACGTTTTTCACAAGGAAATGTAGAGAAAAAAAATTCTTTTAAAAAAATCTTTGAAAAATTTGTGTTCATAAACAGCAAAACCATTACTGATATCGATATTGAAACATCCTTAAAAGGCAAAATTTAAGTTTGTCCCTCTCTTATATAAACCTTTCATTGCTGTATTGATTTGTATTTTCAATTGAGCTTTTCAGATCAAAATTTGGCCATTGTCTGTAGTCGTTGTTGTTGTCGTTGTAAACTTTTCACATGTTCATCTTGTACTCAAGAACCACTAGGTCGATTTCAACCAAACTTGCCACAAAGTATCCATTGCTAAAGGAAAGCATTTTTTTTTCAAATGAAGGGCCGTCCTCTCCTCCAAAGGGAGATAATAATGAATAAAAAATAATGGTATCTTTTAAAAATATTCTTCTTAAGAACCACTGAGCCAGAAAAGATGAAACTGATGTGAAAGCAATCTCAGATGCATATTCAAGTTCAAATCATGACTTCCGAGGGTAAGGTGAGTCTACAATGGGGGAACAAATTTGAACATAGAAATGAATAGGCAAAATCTTTTAAAAATCCTCTCCTTAAGAACCACTGGGCGAGGATAGATTAAGTTGCATCTGTAATGTTTCTATCTAGTCAAACTTAGGCCATGATAAATCACAACATCCAAGTCGTGCTGCATGCTTTTTTATTCTGCCCCAGAGTTACATTTTAGACTAAACATTAACAACCTGATATAAACGGAATCGGATAAAAACGGATTACATGTACATATCATTACAGCATCCTGGTAACGAAAATTTTAAAAGTTTAACAAGGAATATAAGGAAAACTTTTAAAAAACCTTTTCTTCTAATACTTCCGGACTAGGAAAAATAATACTTATGTGGAACCATCCTTAGATATTGTAGAATCAAGTTTGTTCAAATCATGACCCCTTGGGATGAGCAGGAGCACAACGTAATTCTACATAGAATATATATATATGAAAAATATAATCTTTTGGAGAATAGCGAAGCCATGATTGGTCATATTTAAATGGAAATTATCTCGGGTAGTTTAGAATCAACCTTGTTCAAATTATGAAGCGTGTAGGGGGGTAGGGATGGGTCATAATAAGCGATCAAAGTTTTCCTATATGAAACTATTGAAAACAATCCTCTTCTATAGAATGGAAAGGCCATAGTTTAGTTATATTGATATGGAACCATAATAAGCGATCAAAGTTTTCCTATATGAAACTATTGAAAACAATCCTTTTCTATAGAATGGAAAGGCCATAGTTTAGTTATATTGATATGGAATCATCACTAGATAATGTCGATTCACGTCTGTTCAAAACATGATACCAGGTATAGGAAAAGCCACAATATGGATTTCTATTTTTTACAAAGGAATATGTAGGGAAAAAATCTGTTTAAGAATATCGAAGCCATTGTTATTGATATGGAAGTATTCTCAAAAAATTCAAATTTCAAGCCGTACATTCAATACTTAACTGATGACTGCCGTTTTCTATGCCTAATTGAGTGGTGTGGCCCATGGACCTCTTGTTGCCAGAATTGTGTTAAGGTGAAGGATGTGGTTTCTTTTTTCTTAATAAAATTGCATCAAATGAAAGTTAACATGAAATTGATTACATTTAAATGCACTGCAAACTTGGCGTAAAGCACCTTGCATACCATTTATCAAACGTGAAAAGTGTTCAGGAATATAGTTTCCCTAATAAAAAAAAATTTCAATAAAATAGATCAAGTTCGCCAGTATAGTTTTTTCTCCTTATTTTTCATAAATTTAGAAATTCATGGAAAATATATATATATATACAAATGGAAGTGTATTTATTGCATGATCCCCGTGATTTTGTAGTTGAAACCCCGTCCAAAAGAAAAAACGGAATCAGAGCCTTTTGGATAATCCTCAAATTTCTCCCGATAAAATCTACAAAATAAATGAAATCGAATAAATCAAGCAATAATTGATGTGAATAAGATAAAATATGGTACAGAGTAGAATACGCTTATGCAAAATTAGTAAAATATACACCATTTATTTCCATTAAGTATTGTTAATTTAACATGTTTTACATGTACGTAAGTAATCCAAATATCTCAAGAATTGATACCTAAACTTTGGAAAATGATTCTTGGCTTTAGTTCGAATATATGGACTTTAAACATTATTAATATTTTAGAATCATAAATCAAGTAGAAAATAGAATAAAGTAATTGATAAATTAAAAATTTTATTATTAATTAATTACTCAGTTGTTATTTTATGTATTAATTTATTACTTTATTTATCTTTATTTTAGTTTTTTGTGAGGAATTGTTGATGTAAAACATTTTAAGTGAGTTAAATGTCATAAAAAAGAAACTTCTATATTCATAAAATTTCAATGAAAAGTGATTCAATTATAATTAAGTACATACATGTTTGTAGAACAATGCTAAAATATAAAATTTTTAAAAAAAGGCAATGTAAAAATGCTCCAAGCACGGCAAAAATTTGTTGCAATGTTTAAGACAACAAATCATTACTGAATGTATACTCACCGTCAATGAAAACGCAACACCCAAATTTAAGGGATGAAAATTATATACGGGTTTTAACTATGTACCAAAAAAGTTAGGAAATATTTTTACTTTGCGAAATCAGTTATTTAACGGTTGAATGATTTTCATTCCATTACCGGAAGTTGGTTTTCTAGCTTCCTGAACAGAAATCAAAAATTAGCATTTTAATAAAATTATTGACAAAATTTTGGGTTTTCAAGGTTTCGTACCTGTTTATTATAAGTCTTGTACCCAAAGTCCGGAAAAAATATCCTTCTTTCTCTTTCGGATGTGATGCCTGTATTTCCTCAAATTAACTGAAAGCACGCGTTTTCATTGTTAATGTTGGAAATTTTCAAAATAAAGAAAAGGGAGAGCATCAGATGCAAATATACACTAGATAACGACTTTTCGGGCTCATGTGTTTCAAAAGCATGAATGACAGTTCCTTGACCGGAAGTCCAAGGGTTACTACACTACGCCAAGTTAGAGAAAATTCGAGCTCAGTAT
>PRKT01001333.1:44110-72404 GCA_003671525.1 Saccostrea glomerata | reverse complement strand
CCCCCCCCCCCCCCCACTGCTTTTTCTCCCGAAATAAAATGATTACTGAGTAGTTTCAGTATATTTTAATTAATACGGCAATCAGATTTTGAAACGCAGTTCGCAGTTCGCAATTTGCAATTCAAAAGTGAACTGCGTTCTGGAACGCAGATTGCAATTCAAAATTATAACATAAGCTGTGTGGTCTGAAATTTTGAGGGAGGAATACAACGGGTCAGATACCACTTCTATGAAAAAAAATGTTGATGGTACAAGCTCAAGTTTCCGAAACATGGCCATGCAGTTTTTTGCCCTACTATATAATCCTATATGAATAAATATCTGTTTGCGGATATCGAAGTACCCTACCCTGGGGTCTGAAATTTTAAGGTAGGGTTCAGATACCACTTCTTTAAAAAAAAATGGTGATGGTACCAGCTCTAGTTTCCGAAATATGACCCTGCAGTTTTTAGCCCTACTATATAATACTATACTAATAAACATCTGCTCGGGGACATCGAAGTCCCCTACCCTGGAGTCTGCAATTTTGAGGGTGGGGTTCTAGGGGTCAGATATCATTTCTATGAAAAAAATGGTGATTGTATTATCTCTAGTTTCCGTGATATGGCCCTATTAATCATACACTAAAACAGCTGCTATACAGTTAGAACTTCTAGCGACAAAGTGACGATTCAAATTAAGCTTGCAACTCAGTTGAACTTTTGTATTACAGTAATATATGCAAGGAGCAGGAAAGAAATGTTTATTTCATGAACGTTTACTCACTTAAACATTTAATTAAACACTCAACTAAGAAGCCCTCAAAGGGATATACGCAGAAATTATCTTTGCTACCTTGATTTGTAAAAAAAAACCTAACTAGAAACAATATATATGAAATAGTGTAGAAATCACAGATTGATTGATTAAATAGTAACTAGAAATCAAGCCAATGAATAAGTATTGTTTATAAATACATGTATAATTCATAAATGTCTATTTCACATACATCTGAAATTTACAAAGAGGGAGAAAAGAGAGAGATGTATCATGTTATTAGATTGTATTCATGAAAGGTTAGGTTCTGTCTGTTTTTTTCTGTTTATTTTGTTCGTCACGTTTAGCTGTGGATTTGTCATTTTTGGATGCTTCTTGGGATTTCATTATTCATAACTTAAACTCGTCCTTAACAAAATAAACTATTTTAACCTTTGAGGTTTGTGGCAAACTAGATATGATTTTGAAATTATTTAGTGTTAAATTAATAATTAAAAAAAATTCATTCAGTATATTATACAGGATCATGCATGAAATGGTAAAATAAATAAAAAATACACGTTCGACGAGATAAAACGCAACTAAAATGGACGAAGTAAGATACCGGTATTCATCTAGTGCACGTAACAGTTACCAGATTAATGCATTCAGGTCTAAGGAATGCGACAGGTTTTATGTATACAACAGTGTTTTTGTTTGAAAGATGAAATTTAATATTCCCGAAGGCTATTTAAGAGGCGGATACAGCTTAAAGGTTCACTCGTTGCAATGTCACCTGAGACGTTCAGAACAATGACTCGGCTGACTGTTTGTGCAATCTGTGTCGTGTGCAAAAAACACAGAATTTCTTCCTCGATGAGTAAGGTGAAAACTTTATATTTTCTGTATTGTTGGAGAAGTTTGTTGAGAAAAGCACTGCTGTTTAATTAATATTTATGATACATATGGAGATAACGAACAATATTCAAAATAAGGAATAAAGATGCACGCATAAACTTTCTTGTTAACTATAACTTTTGATATATTTACCAAATAAATAGATGGTGATTTTGTGACAAGAGACTACAACTGGTTTTGTTTCTTCTTGTTGGAAAAGAAACCTTGACCTCATTTTATCTTTTGACTTTCTAATGAATACTCTAAGCTATATAAAGCTATATTTTTGTGTTAAGGCATGATTTTGACACCATCGGAAATGCACCATTAAACAAAACAATATCTTTTACCCTTATTCTGATCAATATCATCATATTCATCATGATTTGAACAAGCGTAATCCTGCAATCATGGAGAACATTCATTTGATTATCAGTTAAATTCCCTATTTGTGAATAAAGAAAAGTTATCGGGTGTTGGTACTCATAACCAAATGTTCATACTGAAAACATTGACCAACAGCTTTTGTTGAGCTAAACGCCAATTTCTAAAGAATAATGAAACAGTTAATACAACAAACATCACTACATACATCTAACAAAGTTATGCCACGTTGTTCTTGATAGAAATTATTTTTTTTTAAACTGTCAATGTCTTGCAAATACAAATCTTTGATACCTTCTACTCATTCCGGCTTGAAACAGTCACATGTTACCATTGTTAAGAACAAAAGTGAACAAAAAAATCTTTCAGATATTTTAGCAGACAAAATCAATTTATTTCTATCAATACAAGTAAAGAATCTTCTAGTAAAAATGTCATTGAGGGTGTTATTTTACACATTACTACCAAATGGCACTTTTGTGGAATATGCTATTATCATTATTTAAATACAGTAGATAATAGTAGAATTATTGCATAGAGACTAGTTGATAAAGAATGTACTTTCATACTTAACAATAGTCTAAGAGACCCTTTACTAGGAACAATAAAAAAGGTCATATAGGTAAATAAGAAATAAAGATATAATTTTGCATTATTCATTTCTGTTATATTCGAAGTTGAGCAAAGTTGTGAGGATTTATTTTTACAGAGAAAATATTTAATGAACTTTTTCTTAATGAAACATAAATTCAAAACAGTATGAGTCATGATCGTAATAAATAAGGATAATGACAATCATTGTTATTTAATTAACTCTTTTCAACTTACTGAACTATTATGCAACATACACAAAATGTAAATGTCATAGAAATAGAGATTTACCATTTCCCCGCAAGTACCTTTTAGCGTGGTGCACATTTCTCTAAAGTTTAGCGTAAATGATATTTTGACGCCATATTTTTAATACATTTTTTTTTTCTTTGATGAGATTTTTCCAGGGATAAAATAGAAGGACATTGGCATTAAATAAATGATTAAATGAACTTTTTAAAGTGCGTGAAAATGCGTGATTGCGGGGAAACGGTATTTGCGTGATTATGCGTTAGATATATGAAATGGTATATGCGTTAAAATGCGTGACTGCGGGGAAGGGGGTTATTGAAGAAGAGGCTGAACGAACTTCAATTGGATGAAAAAAATCTTTAAATGAGAAAGAGTCTGATCAAATTCCAATTGGATTAAACAATATCAAAGGATTATTAATTTGATACATGAGTCTTTTACTTTTTGAAAGTTCGGAAAATAAGAAAATATGGTACAAAATTACGTTGATATGTCTTGAAACAAAAACACTGTAAGGGAAAATCTTTTAATTGTATGGTAGCTTTAGTACTTCAATTTATTGTTTTGTATGAGTATTTATAAATGATATACGTTGTTTCAATGCAAAATGATTGTCAAGAGAATATGTGCACCGTAAAAGGATGGTATTTTTAGATATTGGTAAAGGTAGTTCTCATCGAAAGAACTTAAAAACGTATAGAATGAGAATGCACATGTACCTTATTT
Source organism: Saccostrea glomerata (assembly GCA_003671525.1). Classification (NCBI taxonomy): domain Eukaryota; kingdom Metazoa; phylum Mollusca; class Bivalvia; order Ostreida; family Ostreidae; genus Saccostrea; species Saccostrea glomerata. The sequence goes on along the minus strand of PRKT01001333.1, from coordinate 68,819 downwards.
TTATCAGATAATGATGCTCAGACGCAAAATAAAACGCAAATAAAAAGGACAATATAAGATATCTATATTTAATATATACTGCACCAGATAAATGCATTCAGGTGTAATAAATGCGAAGTGTTTATAAATACAACTATGCTTGTATATCAAATATCAAATTAAATATTCCCTAATGCTATTTACGAGGCGGGTACAGCTTAAAGTTACATTTATTGCTATGTCACCTGAGACATTGAGAATAATTACTTGGCTGACTGTTTGAGCAATCTGTGTCTGTGAAAAAAAAATCCACAGAATTTCTTGCCGGGTGGCTTAAGTGAAAACTTAAGAGAAAAGCACTGTTGTGTAATCAACATAAATGAAACATATGGAGAAAACGAATAATATTCAAGATCAAAAATAAAGATACACACATAAACCTGCAACAATAACTATAACTATAGATATATTAACCAAATAAAAAGATGAGAGACTGTTGCTTCTGTTTCTCCTTGTTGGAAAAGAAACACTGACCTCATTTTATCTATCGACTTCCTTCTGAATCCTCAAGAAAAAAAAATGTGTTGAGGTATGATTTTGACTCGTTCAGAAATGCATTATTTAATAAAGGCAATATGAAAGTGTAATTTAGTAATCATGCAGAACGTTGGATATCAAGTGAATTTCTTTGATTTCATCGATACTTTCTATTCATTCCTGCTTGAACAATCGAAAGGTACAAAAGTTAAACAAACAACAAACAACACACCATTTTAAAAGATCTTTCAAATATGTGAGCAGACAAAATCACTTTATGTCCATTAATATAGTAAAGAGTCTTATCGTACAAACGCCATTGTCATGCTTCTACATGGTACTTTTATGTAATTTATATGCTAATGCCATTATTTAAATACATTTTACAATATTCGAATTGTTGCGCAGAGTCTAGTTGAAAAAAATGCACTTTTATACTTAACAGTTGTCAAAGAGACACTTTTCTCGAAACAATCAACAACGTTAGATAGGTTAATAAGAAATGAACATATAACTTGGCATTATTCATTGCTGTTATATTCGAGCATTAATTTAGCAAAATCATTTTTAATAATATTTTTGTGAAGATTTATCTTGACAGAAAAAATAAAATATTCAATGAACTTTTTTTCTTAATGAATCATTTTATCTTATCCCTTTTATCGAAACAATGAACAACGTTAGATAGGTAAATAAGAAATGAACATATAACTTGGCATTTTTCATTACTGTTATATTCGAGCATTAATTTAGCGAAATCATTTTAATAATATTTTTGTAAAGATTTAACTTGACAGAAGAAATAAAATATTTTATGAACTTTTTCTTAATGAATCATTATATCTTACCCTGATAATTCATTCACGAAATAAAATCAGAAAATACATTTTTCTAAATTACTTAACCTACATTGCAAAATAGATTCAAAACAGTTGGCGTCAGGATCGTTATATACAATGATAATAAAAATCATTGGTTTTTTAATAAAGAAAGCTGAAAAAATTCTAATTGGAATAGACAATATCAAATGATTATTAATTTGACACACTGGTCTTTATATATTGAAACTTCATTTACAGGCAATACAAAAAAATAGTTCAAAATTACGTTGGTGTGTCATTAAATAAAGCACTGCAAGAGAACATCTTACATTTTTTTGTAGCCTTTGTTACTTTATTTATTGTTTTGTACGAGTATTCATAGGTGACGTTGTGTAAGTACAAAAAAAAAAACCAGAGAATAATCTGGACCTTGTGAAAGGATGGTATTTTTGGTAATTGATAAAGGTGGTTTTCATGGTAAGGATAAAAAAATCATATAAAATGAGAATGTACCTTTTAAGTATCAGATAATGCTGCCCAGACCTTAAACACACCGGTTGGAAATATTTCGTGCAGATCATTTTTTAAACATTTCACTGACGAAAATATTCAGTAGACCCTGTATAAATTGAATAAGGTTATCTGTACTTATGTTACGGTTTCTTTTTCCTTAAATGATTCTTAATCACGGAACACCTGGAATACTTTCTATAAAAAGTTTCTTCTCTCTATAAAATGTTTATTCTGTTTAGAATAAAATGACTTTAAAACATTATACTATTATACAATTTTATATATTTTATTTTGCCTAACTATGAAATGCATATACTATGTGCTCTTAAATACTGAAACTAATGAATGATTCTTTTCATAATTACCTTAAGGACAACTGCAGTTGTTCTTTTCTGCTAGCCAGTTAAATAAAATGGAGAATATATTTGTATAGTACATTTATTACAAATGCGGAATGAAATAATTGAATGTAAGTAATTTAACGACATCTTCTAAAAATCTTTGAGTATTTTTTCTCTGTCATAGAGGTTGTAAATCAAGGCAATATTAACAAAATTGTTCTTCTATAAAATATGATAATAAAGCTCTTCAAATGTCAGAGATATTGTTTGGAAGAAAAAGGATATAGAAATTTATTAAGGTATCCAAACCACAAAATGACATAGTTTTCTAACCTTAATATCCATTCTGTATTGAATAAAATGTCGTCTCGCTAATAAAGAGTCAATGACTATCTCGTAAAAATAGAGTGTCACGAAAATTCAGTGATCTACAAAATATAATTATTAAAAACAGAAATTAAGATTTAAAAAAATATATTCACCAGATAGATTTAAAAACTAGTTAATTGTTTAAAAGCAAAGGAGATAACTCTTTCAGGACGAGTCAATGTGACAATTTAGGACGGTCTTATATATTGAGACTGAAACGTGAAGATGATGTCTACATATACTGAATATTCAGCCAATATATATCTGTTATATATTCAGATTCATTGAAGTTGAAGCTAATAATGATGGGATATCTTATTAAGGACATTGGCAACGTTTCTGGTTTTCGTATAGAATTTTTCAAGATTTTTTGAACAGGTTTAATGGTACCAAACATGTTCAATTCAGGTCCTTTTTACCCATCAAGCCAGCTTCCTTTATCGATTTTTTCAAATCAATGTTTTCAAAATTTTCAATGCATTTCCTATGTAAAAAGTTGATAAAATGGGCCTATATTTTTTTTTACCATACGTTTTCTCTAAAACCCATTTATTTCATAAGGTTTATACATAAAACACATTGTTGAAACCTTATTTCCGATGACATGCATATAATTTTGCTGAAAATGCGAATATTGAAACAAAACTCAGAAATTCCAGCACTGTTCTTTAATTTTGAGTTACTTCCCTTTACTGTAATAACATCTAATCAATATTCATAATGATCAAGAGAGTGGTTGTTTGTTTCTATTCTATAATTTACTTAAATGGAAACGAACTGTCAAAAAACATTTTTGCAAGGATTTATAGTAACTTTTTAATGGTGCATCATTCACATAACCTATGGAATCGTTCTCATTCGGTCCACCTAACTATCAACATTTTCAGCATAATTATTTCACACATTTGCAGTTCCCTGCAATCATTTACCTATTCTAAATGACGACCTGTTAACTGTCTGCCCCCTCAACACAATGTAAACAAACCCATCGCTGCTTTTCTTTTATTACTGTAGAGTTGAATATATCCGATAAAAAAACACACGTGCTTTTGTTTATCTCTCAGTCTGTTACATATGCTTTCTTTGTTTTCAGCGCCTAGAGAATTCCATACGGGAGATCACTCTCAATGACTTTTTTTCATAAGTAAAGAAACCTGGGTATAAACCTTTTTTCTCCGGAAACCCTTCGTTGCCAATGACCTTAAGATGACAATGAAGAAATACTTTTGAAAAAAAAAATTAGCAAGAGCGCTTTTTTTTTAATTTTCATCCTGAACACTAAATAAAAATCTCAAAAATAAAAATCTCAAGAAGGTTCCACATTGTTATAAAACACTCATTTTGCAAGAAAACAGTCTTTGATTGTTAAATAAGATGTTGTTTCTAAGTACAACTGAGCATATAAAACAAAAACGAATTTGATAATATCTATGTAGAAACAATTTTTTTGCCAGGTAACCCAGAATAATTAAATCTATATCACCTTGAGTTGAACTATTCAGGTAAGATTCAGGACACCTTGTAAATTTGAGAGACCAGTTAGAATTGCTTGAGATCATTTAAAAAAAAAAGAAAAGATTTGTGACTGCTTGCGTAAACAGGGTTCAAAATACCGTTCCGAAAGTATCATTTTTAAAATGGGACACGAAATGTTTGGGATTTTTGCATCAATGAATTTAATCGCATTTGTACTGAATGTGCAAAATTTTCATAATAAACGTAGATTACTACCTCGGAACATTTTTCTTATATGTGATACATCTATGAAATGATATTTAGTTTGAAACAAACTTTTTAGTTCCATTATCGAATCCAGACAATGAGTCCTAATTAAGAGTAAATGAAGTGCTCTGCATTGAAAATTGTAAAAGCTAGATATTGTTAGGTAGGGTTTTAGTTAGAGGAATTCTTTCCTGGTTTTCTGATCGGGGCTGACCCTCCTGATTGTGTGGTAATTTTTGTTGCGAGCATAAAATGTGTTAATGTGTCGACGGAAAATTTACTGTGTTGGCGTAGACGCATTGAATAATTGAAGGAGGAGCATGTTTTGATTAATGTAAATGTAACATTTCAAATTTGAAGTTAAACACATTTAATATATATCAGGGGTGAAAAATTAAATTAGGACACTATATCCTCAAGTATGATTTTTGTCATATCAGTAGAGATAGATTAATTACTTAGTATTAAAGAAAAGAGGCAAAGATAATCTGCGGATACAGATGAGGCCTGCTGTTTGCTGTATTATTTTTCATTACCTCCATAACTCAGAAAATGACGTTCTTAATGTTTTAAGGTAAAAAAAGGCATTAAACGGACTTTGATTGTTCTGCAACAGTGAGAACACTAGCGAAAAAAATATGATCAAAGAGACATTGAATGTGATATAAAAAGATTTCTAGATAACGTTTTGAATTATGTTTTATTACTTTTATAAAACTACTATTTATTTGACTTGGGATTTGGGGTTTGAAAGATACTGAACATGTGGAAAAATTAAAACAGAATTTATAAAGTACCAAAAGTTGTTCAAACATCACCTTTATAATTTTATTTTTTTTTTTTTTGCAGTTTTTAAACTGTTGCATTTGATAAAAAAGGTGTAAAGAGGTTCCTTACTTACTGAAACTTAACTTGACACAAGCAAATAGGGTGCAAAACTACGTTTGCTAATCCTTAAACTAAACACTTCAATTGGTAAAGTCTTATTCTAAATGCAAATTAATTTTTAAAATGTCTATCACGCTCTCTTTTAATTTGACATTTTTAACGAGAACTTTTAAAACCGTGTTTTAAATAGATACAGACTTGGTTTATTTGTCTAGAAAAGTATCGCACCTTTTGAATAAACAGTAACTTTATCAAGAAAAAAAAAAAACAAAATGAGTATACAAACAAAGGTTCTAATAACATCAGTATAAAGGAGCGGTATCATATGTTCATGTGAGGATGATAATTCTTCTTCGCTTTATATGGACTTGTTTATAATCTGATAAGTTTCAAAGCCACCGAGAAAATTTGACACGCTAGTCACAAATGCTTTGTGCAGCCATTTTCCCATCAGTTTAGTGACTTTGCAAGAAGGAAACAATAGTTTCAGTTTCAGAACTCTAGATATATTTTTAAAAGTGTGACACAAATATTCGGTAGACCCTATATAAAGAGAATCGGGATATATGTACTGTATTTTAATCATAAAACACCTGGACATTGTCTTTACAAAAGGTCTATTTTGTTTGTAATATTGATTTGAAGTATACTATAGATATATGGTCATGAATTTTATTTTTTAAAACCACCATCACTCTAAGGAATCTCAGCATTTGAATTTCTTTTACCGTCATTTTTTTGGTGGATCAAAGCATCCATAACCTAACAGTTACAAGATAAATGCATTTAGGTATCATGGATGCGACAGGGTCTCTGTATACAACAGTGTTTGTATGGGGCTATCTACGAGGCGGGTACGGCTTAAAATTACACTCTTTGCTATGTCAACTAAGCCGTTTTGAACATTGACTCAGCTGAACGTTTGTGCAATCAGTGTCATATGAAAAAAAACACGGACTTTCTTGTCCGATGACTTAATGTAAATTTTATATTTTCTGAATTAATGTAAATGTTAGTAAGAGAAAAGCATTTATGTGTTATCAACATTAATATTAAAAATAAAGAAAGATACTCCATATTCTTCCATACGCACTTTGACCTGTTGCAATAACTATACATAAATGCATAATTCACATAAATGGTGATTTCGTAACTAGGGACTGCAACAAATACCGGGTCTCCTTGTTCAAGAAAAAGCACTGGCATTATTTTGCATATCGACTTCCTATTGAATACTTAGAATATATTTATATTTGTTTAAGATGATGATTTTGATTTGTATAGAAATGCATTGCTTTTTATAGTGTTAAGTTTTGTAACCTTGTTGGGGCCAATAACGCAGGGTAGATAAGGAAGCATACAGAATATTCTACCTTGACTAAGTCAGTGATAAATTATGATTTCATAGAAGGCGAGATGACGTCAATTTTACAACAAAATTTTTCGTAATATTGGTATTTAGAGATTTAATTTAAATCTAGAAAAGAAATAGAAACGTCTAAACATTAACAAAAATAAAAGGTTTTTATTTTGGTATGCTGTATCTGTCGTTTTGATTTAAATCAACCATCGATGACGTCACATGTTTTAAAGCATACAGTAACTTGGGAATTGATCATGTCGTTAAAGAGAATTTGGCTAAGAAAGGTTTGTACAAAGAAACGTAAAATGGAGTTTAAAAGCAACTACCATGAATATTATGTGAAATTCATATGGAGTTTAGTTAATTAAATAGGTATGTTTATTTATTTCCATCAATTATATTCTTTTTTGAAGACTTTTGAAGTTAGCTATAAACGTATCCCGGTAGGCCTTTCCTCTATCATTCCTGACAAAAATAATGCAACATAACAACAATAAGCTGGATATTTCAAAACATAAGATTTGTACAGATTGAAGTTTGCCTTTTAAAATACTTAGAAAGTGCTGCTAGAATCCCAAGTTAAGCAAAGTTTTACGAAAAATCTCGGTTCATATGTATAAAAATCAAAACATCAGGTTAGGTTTCGTGCTAATGTGTTATAATTATTTTACTGACAGGAGAGTGGGATTCTATTCTAAATAGATGTTTTCCGACCATACTATTAACTCAAAGAATTTATTAAACTCCGGAGTGATTGTTGTTCTGTTAGCTTTTTTCTTGAGAAACATTTTGCTATAAATAGAAGTACAAATACAATAGGAGAATACAAATAAACAAACGAATGAGCAAGTTTTGGACAAGTTTTGTAGACTCAATTCTGCAGTTAGGGCTATTGTAAAGCTGGAGATCTTCTTCTTGCCAACACCAATTGCAACACGGGACCTTTTCTTTTACGGTCTCAAAAATCGATTTTCACGTCCCAGATTGTGATTTGAACTCGCAAAATTAGGATAAATATTTACTCTGCAACTCTAGAACACACACACGCAGACGACTAAGCCTATGGAAGGTTCAACATTGTTTCAAAAGAAGGAAAACAGCCTTTGTTTGTGAAATTAAATGGTATTTTTTAAGAACATCTTAGCGTAGAAAAAAACACGAATTTGATAATATCTACGTAGAGACAATATCTTCGCCATGTTACCCAGAATAATTAAATATAATCCTGGGTTGATCTTCTCATGTATGATTCAGCACACCTTGTAAATCTGAGAGACAAGTTAGAATTGCTTCAGATCAAATCTTTAAAGATTTGTGACTGCATGCGTAAACAGAGTTTAAAATACCGTTCCCAGAGTATCATTTTCAAAATGGGACACGAAATGTTATGGATTTTTGCATCATTATTGTCATTTGTACTGAATGTGCAAAATTTTCATAATAAACGTGGTTCTCTACCTCGGAACCTTTTCTCCTTATTATGTTCCCCAAACGAAGTTTGGGAACATATTGTTTTTACTCTGTTTCTTATTATTATTATTTTTCTTCTTCTTCTTCTTCTTCTTCTTCTTCCTGGGTACTTTTTTGTCCTGGAATGATCTTGTAAACTGTTCTTCCGATGTAGGTAAAACCTGTTTAGGGTTAGTAGACATGTTATGTAGAATTGCCTAGTCAAGGTCATTTTGCGCGCACGTTCTTGCAAGAGCGTGCGCGTGCAACACGTGAAATGACCAATATAATAGATACAGCCGTAACTTTTTTATTTTTTGATCAAATGCTTTGAAACTCATAATTTGATTATTTATTAGTAGTATAGACATGATGACATGGTCAAAATAGCAAGATCTCACATGCATGCACGAGCGCTTTGTTCCGATTGGCTGAAACTAAAGTCTCTATATCTTTCTTGTTTTTCGACGAAATCCTATGAAATTTTCAACAAAGCCATGCATTAATATATCCTACAACATGATATATTGCATTTGTCATAAAATCACGTGCATGCATGTGCGCTGCAATCTGATTGGCTTAAACTTTAAATAGCTATAACTCCCTTGGTTTTCAACCAAAGAGGATGGGATTTGTAACATAGATAGATATAATGAACTTCTACAACATGATATGGTCGCCATGCACATGCATACACGTGCGTGTGCTTGCGTTGTAATCTGATTGGCTGAAACTTTAAACAGCTATAACTGCTTTGGTTTTCAACTAAACGGAGTGGGATTTAGAACATAAAGAGATGTTATGGACGTCTACAAGAAGATATGGACATCATGCTCATGTATGCACGTGCGTGCACGTGAAATGAGTTAAATCAAAAATACACTTGAATGAGCATATTTTTAAATACTTTTGGATTAACATTTTAATATTTATTATATTAAAATGTATAGATTGAATAGACAAGATGGTATGGTCATTATGCACATGCATTCACATGCGCACGCATGCAATTCTAAAATTTGAATGAACATGGCGTTGTTAAAGTCTCAAATGCATAGATTTTGTCCTATTTAATGAAGCTTACATGGAATATAGCACAAAAAGGGTGTTGGGGAGCGTTTGGGGAACATCTGTAACGGTCCCCGTTACAATTAGCACTAGTTTGTTATACATCTAAGTAAAATAGTATTTAGCTTGAAACAAAGTTTTTAGTTCAATCGTCCAATCCAGACAATGAGTCCTAATTAAGAGTAAATGAGGTGCCTTGCATTGAAAATTGTAAAAGCTAGATGTCGTTAAATAAGGTCGTAGTTAGAGGATTTTTTTCCCTGGTTTTCTGATCGTGGCTGACCCTCCTGATTGTGTTGTAATTATTCCTGTATTGGGAGCATAAAATTTGTTACTGTGTGGTCGGAAATTTTTACTGTGTTGAATTGAATAAATGCTTGAAATAGGACACTATATCCTTAAGTATGTTTTTTGTCATTTCAGTATAGATAGATTAATTAGCTAGTATCAAAAGATAAGAGGCAAAGATGCAAAAAATTTATAACCTAGGAGACATGGAATGTGATTTAAAAAAAGATTTCTAGATAACGTTTTGGAATATGTTTATTACTTTTATAACACTACTATTCATTTGATATGAGATTTAGGGTTTTAACGATACTGAACATGCGGAAAAAATTTAAATAAAATTCATAAATTACCAAAAGTTGTTTAAACATACTTTTTGCAGTTTTATTTATCTATTTATCTTTTTTTTTGGAATTTTTAAACTGTTGCATTTCCTTAAAAAACAGTGTATAGATGTTCTTTACTTACTGTAACTTCACTTGACAAGAAGCAATAAGGATATGGAAATAACGAACAGTATTCAATCTCAACGTCCATTAAACAAATATACAAAACAAGAGCAGAGCAAACACGGACCTCCGAAACATCAGAGGTGGGATCAGGTGCCATGGAGGAGTGAGCATCCCCTGCTGACCGGTCACATAGAGTGTAAAACTACGTTGGCTTATTCTTAAACTAAACACTTCAAGTGATATATTTTTATTCTAATTGCAAAAAAATTTTGAAAAAGTCTTTGGTAAATAGATACAAAGAACCTGGTTCACTTGTCGCAAAATTCGGCCCCGTGTCAAAATTGATAATGTTCATTGAATACGTTTAACGTTTGAAAATTAACTTACGGTACGCAGGAGAACAATGCTTTCGTTTGCAATTCTGTATTAATTTTATGTATATTGTGGTCACTAAAGATGGTAGGACTGGACTTCTGCCCCCCTCCCTTTTCCCAAACTTGTCGGTGCACATGTGTCATACGATGTGTTTACATTGTGTTGAAAAAAAAAGATTGAAAGACTGACAACAACCTTAGGACAATGCTTTAGTAAGATCAGAAGTTTCAGACTTTATCTAATATTTTTTTTTAATTCGTAATTCAAAGAAAAAAAACTGCTCTATGACTCCACGGGTTTGTTAAGGCGGCGCATCCCTAACAAAAAAATACTATAGTTAACTATAGTTAACTATAGTTTACTATAGTTAACTATAGTAAATCAAAGTATCAAAGTTTTCGCCAAAGTTTTTCAAAGTGTCAAAGTTTTCGCCAAAGTTTTTCAAAGTATCAAAGTTTTCGCTAAAGTTTTTCAAAGTGTCAAAGTTTTCACCAAAGTTTTTCAAAGTGTCAAAGTTTTCGCCAAAGTTTTTCAAAGTGTCAAAGTTTTCGCCAAAGTTTTTCAAAGTATCAAAGTTTTCACCAAAGTTTTTCAAAGTATCAAAGTTTTTGATAAAGTTTTTCAAAGTATCAAAGTTTTTGATAAAGTTTTTCAAAGTGTCAAAGTTTTCGTTAAAGTTTTTCAAAGTGTCAAAGTTATCACTATAGTAAATCAAAGTTTTCAAAGTGTCAAAGTTTTAACTATAGTTAACTATAGTAAACTATAGTTAACTATAGTTAACTATAGTATTTTTTTGTTAGGGATGGATCAGAATTCGGCAAACTAACACTTTTTTATAATTATGTAACACTAATAAATCGGAAAAGTCAAAGATAAAACTTTTACTATAATTAGAAGACACTTCGACCGGACGTCACCACGTGACGTCTATAATTAGAAAATATGCCTTAATGAAAAAGTGAAAAGTTTAACACTACCCCGGGGATAATTAGTTCCAATTCATATTAATAGTTATGTAAAAACATATCTGTACCATGATAAGTGCTGCTAGAATCCTATTGTCCTTGTACAGAAATAATTATTCAACAATTTTGGACGAAACCTTCCCATAATTTTTACATTTTGTTCATAACATCGAAAAAAAATGCATTAATTCCCGTAAACCATACGATTCTAGCAGCACTTTCCAAAAACAAAAGAATAAGAACTTTAGATAGAAACAACGATTAAGTTCCAAGGTATACGGCGTAGTGTTGAACTTCTGCATCTTTTTGTTACAAACGACAGAGGAAAGGCTGGTCGGCAAATAAACACTCTCCATGCTTTAATTTTATGCTTTATTCCCACAAGAATCACACATGATATTCATTCTAGATGCTTTTAAACTCCGATTTCTTGTGTTTGTTTACATCAATTCTCGTTACTTTTCACTTTAACTCTGCTACAGCATGATCAACAGTTATGACGTCACGGGTTTGGTATGTAACCCCTTGTGATAACTACAGAGGCAGCAGAAAAGACAAACTCCGTTGATATTATTCCTCTGCATATTTTGGCTCATTTTTACGATCTCAAATCAATCTTAAATATCGATTTAAAGATTTAAAGATATTGTTATCTCTAAATCTCACGTCATATAGCTTATTATGACGTCATATCATATACGCAAGTAGAATATTTTGTATCTCAAAATCCGTTATATACATACATGTATATACAGTGACCCACAAACTTGTATAATTTTCCTTATAACGAATTTTCCTAGGCAGACTTCAAAATATTTATATTGATCATATATGCAAATGCAATCTTTGCTGTACAGAAAACTGCTATGCATAATGTTTTTTTGTGTGTAGCGGTATAAATATATATATACTTTCTTTAATTTTGTTAAAAGTGACATAAAGGTCCGATTGGCCGAGTGTTTGAATATTTGTATTTTATGTTTTTATATGATTGTATTGTATATTAACACACGCAGTTATAATTAACAATGTACTTATTTATTTATCCAAAAATTCTTAATAACTTTTAAACAGTGACCCACAATCAATTATAATCACGTGCGATAATAGATAATTAAGAAAAGTTTCGCTGATTTCGATATTCCTTTAATTTCAGGTACTTTCTGATCATTTCAAAATTGATTTACAGCGATACATTATTTATGAGAATCTAAACAAGAAATTCTAGGGATATCCTCTCTCCCAATAAGATTTACAAAATCAACTGTCCCACAATGTGTTATATATACCGGTATAGAGTGACCCACAAAACAGCGATGACCACTACATTAATTATATTTAGAGTGTCCCACTATCATGTATAATCAAGTGCGGTATATTTATCCCAATAAAGTGCAATATATGTATCTAAAAATCCGTTATATACATACATGTATATAGAGTGACCCACAAACTTGTATAATCACTATATAAACCCACCTCCACCCCATTCTTTATAATTATACATACAAACAGTGACCCACAATCGGTAATATATTTATGTATTTTTTGTTCTAAAGATAAAGTAGATAACGAGTGCCACTTTTAATGAATTGTACAGAATATACAAAATACAGATCAGATTTATTTACTAGCATTTATTGCAAGCCAACTTTTTTTATGTCGGATCTAAATACTTTTATTTTTCCTTATAATGCATTTTCCTAGGCAGACTTCAAAATATTTATATTGATCATATATGCAAATGCAATCTTTGCTGTACAGAAAACTGCTATGCATACTGTTTTTGATTTTGTGTAGCGGTATAAATATATATACACTTCCTTTAATTTTGTTTAAAGTGACATATAGGTCCGATTGGCCGAGTGTTTGAATATTTGTATTTTATGTTTTTATATGATTGTATTGTATATTAACACACGCAGTTATAATTAACAATGTACTTATTTATTTATCCAAAAATTCTTAATAACTTTTAAACAGTGACCCACAATCAATTATAATCACGTGCGATAATAGATAATTAAGAAAAGTTTCGCTGATTTCGATATTCCTTTAATTTCAGGTACTTTCTGATCATTTCAAAATTGATTTACAGCGATACATTATTTATGAGAATCTAAACAAGAAATTCTAGGGATATCCTCTCTCCCAATAAGATTTACAAAATCAACTGTCCCACAATGTGTTATATATACCGGTATAGAGTGACCCACAAAACAGCGATGATCACTACATTTATTATATATAGAGTGTCCCACAATCATGTATAATCAAGTGCGGTATATTTATCCCAATAAAGTGCAATATATGTATCTCAAAATCCGTTATATACATACATGTAAATACAGTGACCCACAAACTTGTATAATCACTATATAAACCCACCTCCACCCCATTTTTTATAATTATACATACATACAGTGACCCACAATCGGTAATATATATATGTATTTTTTGTTCTAAAGATAAAGTAGATAACGAGGGCCACTTTTAATGAATTGTACAGAATATACGAAATACAGATCAGATTTATTTACTAGCATTTATCTTTTTGCATTTTACATATGTGGGTGATACTGAAATGAATAAGTGAGGTGAAACAATCAGTGAGTGAATGCTTCAAAAAAATAAGCAATGATGATTATTTTTTGTGCGCAATAAATATACAGGTTTTTTTAACGGTTGACAGTGTAGCTCTCCCGCCTGCCAAATGCCAATGTATTTTTTTCGGAGAGCTACAGTTCTACAGATAGGTCAGAGAATCAGAGAAATCTAACAATCTAATGCTATAATTGTATGGTAACAAATGCCAGCCCTTGTTTTGCGGTTGGGAAGGGTACGTTATATCCACTTGGCACTGGATATGTCAAATCACAAATTTGATTTAAACACACGTTTACAATGTAACGATTGTGTGTATTAATTGCTATATAAGCATACCTGTGTATGAAATGAAAACAATCTTTGTCACATGTTTACCCCTTTATCCCACAGTTACATGTGGACAGGGGGGGGGGGGGGGGGGGGGGGGTCCCCCTTCAATAATCAACCCCAGGGTTTGCTGGATATTTCTTTTCATTCATTTTTGTTAAACTTATTCATCATGTGTAACTTACGAAAAATATTGTGAAAAATCCAAAATAATCTTTCAACCACAAATAAATACCCCACTATACATTTTATTAAGGGACACTATAATAATGGGGTCTTTTTGGGTGATAGATGGAGTGTTTGTGTGTGTGTGTAACGAATATTTTGTTTTTTTTTCAGGATTTTTGCTTATGGTACACATTATGAATAAGTATTATAGTGTAATAAATAAAATATGTGAAAAAAATAATAATGAGGTCTTTAAGGGTGATGGATGGAGTGTGTGTGTGTGTAACGAATATTTTGGGTTTTTTTTCAGGATTATTGCTTATGGTACACATTATGAATAAGTGTAATAGTGTAATAAATAAAATATGTGAAAAAAAAAACGTCCAACAACCCTAAAGGTTAAATAGGGGGGGGGGTGCATGAAAATGATGAAGTAAATAGTGTGGATTCATAATATAAAACACAATGTAAAATATTGATTGTTATTTAAAAAAAAGATATAAGTGTAGAAGCATTGCTTAGGGTTGGAGATAAAAATCTTATATAATATCATACATGTACATGTATAAAATCAATATAAATGATATCCATCTATAAATCATTGGGCTCAAAAGCAGTCAAACATTCTGAATTTCTTCAATCTAAAGATTCGTTTTATAAACAACTGAATGTATTCCATTTTCAACCTTCAGAAAATTGTCATCTTGACATGTAATATGTACATAGTGTTTGTAAATTTTAGATTATCTGTATGCTCTATAGGGCTTCTTGCTGATATGAAATGTCGCTTCAAAGTTCACATCAAAAGATTATACTCCCAGGGGGGGAATTGGTCCATTGAAGCTTCTTGATGAAGCCCGAACCCTCCCAAAATTACCTAGCTACATCTGATATGGAGTCAGTTATGTCCAAAAATAATTCTCTTGGATAACGTTTTAACTTGAAATACACACAGTCTCAAACACTTACACACTATAAAATGTTTATATTATTAACGTGCAATTCTACTTGTTATGTAGTCATATTTAATAAGTTTAATAAGCTACTGTGTAGAACTACTGTATTTCATTAATTCAAATTTCTCTGTGTATATCAATCATACGTGCGAGTATCCACGAAAATTGTGTTCAAATTGAGAATCAAATATATACCCGGTAGATTTAATGAGAATGCATGTTCACTAAATAACAAATAATTTTTTAAAAGAATTTTGGCATTTATTTACTTCATGGAAGCAGCTGCAATAAAATGCTATATTGCAATTTAATTATAACGTGTAATCGGGCTGTTCTAGATCTAAAGAGGATGCTTAATTAAGAGATGGATTCTTAAAATAGTCAATGAATCTAGCACTTTCTCTGACACCAGAAATATGGTCTTTAACTATTTTTTATAAACTATGCAGAAGTTCGCTGCGCAGACTTTGTGGTATCACCTTAAACATTATTCACTTTAATTTATTTATTGTTTATTCCCTGCTATATGTCCATTTTATAGTTTTACTCATCAATATTATTGAGCACGTATAGGATATTGAAATCCCCCCCCCCCCACACACACACACAATTAATGTTGAAAATATTTAATTAAGTCCTCAAATTGTTTTCTGAAAATAAAGTTTTAACGATTTAATTTGTAATTTGTTACAGTTTTGCACCCTTTCCTCAAAAGTGCGGACATTATCAATAGTTGCCTAGCACCACTCCCATGGGTAATATAAAGATTAGCGTTGATTGCACTTCGATTAAGTTCAGTCTAATGCCAAAGAAAATCACAAAACTTCTTCCTTCAGATCAGCATGCATGATCCACACTCACTAGCAGCCGACATCAGAATTATATGCAGCACTACATGTATATAAATGATTGTGGGTCATGACATCTGTGAAAGTACAATTTAATAGTCGGGCAGTAAGTTATTAGATACAAGTAAAAAAAAAACATCCGTATTTCAGAATTGCAAGAGATTTTGAAAGAATTCTTATATATTCTATGAAAAACTTGGATCACCTATTGTAGTTCCATCCTTTCCCTATGAGACAAAAAAAATGTGTTAAAGATGTCACATGTAATTCATAACTTCATTAATTCATAACTACTTTCTTGAAGAAATTACTTGAAGAGAAAGAAGGTACGGCTCTTCATTTGAATACTCTTGATGCCCTTAATCCACTGATGATGTGTGGCAAGTTAGGTTGAAATTGAATAGATCTACTTATAAGAAGACGAAAAAATTAAGAATGTGAAAAATCTACAGAAAGAAGACAGACAAAATGTGATCAGAAAAGCCCACGGGCTTTCAGCTCAGTCGAGCAAAAAAGTTTAAGCTACAAGAAGTATGTGACTCAATGTTCACTAGATTTATTCCCAATAGAAAGTTGATTATATTAAAGAAATCCCACCATAGGACATGCCTCAACAAAGTGTGTGCTAACAATTCAAGCATATGTAATAAAAAGTTGCTGAGAAAACTTCGACAAAAATTATTGATATGCATGACACGGACAGACGCACGTACAAATGAACAGGAAGCTATCATCACTAGTGAACAAAAATGAATATCTCCATATCATGCATATGGCATGCCTCAACAAATAATGTACAAAAATTTCATGCATCTGCAATATGTACAATCGTATGGCCAGTTCCAAATTTTAACGGGAAAAAATCAAAACTTCGCATAATTCAAGCACTAATATTTATACCTTCTTATCATGGGTATCAGTTTATTTTTACACCTTAAATTAAGAATTAATCGGAACTGGTCACAATTCGGAACCAGCCAAATTAATGAAGTGATTAAAACTAAATCCTGGACAAATGTTCTGACTAAACTTTTTTTCCCTACATCATTACGAGTTATGCTGGATAATTACAGCTTGTTTACTTATCTATCTGCCTTACACTTTGTCTATCCTAATGTGTAAGTGTGTGTTTCAATCTCTCTCTCTCTCTCTCTCTCTCTCTCTCTCTCTGCAAATGTTCACAGTACACACGGCATAATGTGCTCGGCACATTCCGGCCAAAACATTTCTAAAGTCGAATTTAAATTCAAAGTACGTAACACCGAATTGACTATGTAAAGTGATAGAATAAATTAACTGTATTGAATATTGATTTTGTACTCCCTTTTCATTGAATGTATTCTTAACATCAAAAAAGTGCTTATGATTTGTACAGTTCTAGCATTGTTTTATTGATGTTGAATAAATGCTGTTGTGGTAAAGACTGAATCAGCAAAAGCTATAATGCGATGATGGCGGGGGTGGGGGTGAGGTGGATGGGGGTACCGAGGTCGGACACTTTAACAAGGATGGGTGGGGCCGTGGGGAGTTAAGATATAAGATTGCAAAAACTTTAAAAGCTACCCGAGATATGGCCTGGAAATTAAAGTTTTATATATACACAGAACGTATGAAATTACAACTTTACCCTTTTGACCCCAACATCAATAGAGGTATTTCTAAGGTAATAACTTTAGCGACTTGTGGCATAAAATTTAACAGGAAAAGCTCCTCAACTTCTCAAGATATCGCGCCCAAACGAAAGTGTTAAACTAGACAGAATTTATGATTTTGCGACCTTGACCTTTATGAACTTTTAACATTAAAAATTATAGGATTCTTATAATTACACCAGGGGAATTGCTATGTAAAATTTCGTTGTAAAAACCAAAAACCTTCTTGAGATATCTCGCAAAAAAGAAAGTGTTACAGACAGACAGAAAAATGCTATACAGTTCTACAGACGGACGGATCGAAAGTAATATTCCTCACTTTCAGTAAAAGTGGGGGACAAAAGTTCAGTCTTATGATCTACACATTATTATTAAAGCCATATATTATTAAAGCCATTTATGGCGTAACTGATCAAAAAAATATTTTTGAAAAATACAAAATTAAGAAAAGAAATATAGTTAATACATGCAAATTAAGGGTACTTACCACAAACAAAAAATGGATGCGCGGGTTGATATATATTTTTTGACTGATTTTGATTTGTAATGACATAAATAATAAATCCCTGAAATATAAAGAAATCGTAGGTTTTCCTTGGTGCTTAAATTTGAGATTTTATTTTGCCTTCTATATAATTCCATACAAAATTTTGCACAATTTTTTAACTTTATGACAAAATCTTATAAAATTCTCTCACTCTACTTGGTAAACATTATTCAGGTTGTCAATTTAAATGTAAATAGATGAGAAATACTGCTGATTTCTGAAAAAAGTTTGTTTGTGTTATTTATCCTTAAAGCTTTTTATATAATTCTGAACACGGAGAACACCTCGTCTCATCAAAAAATACAATTTTATATTCTCTGCAATGTGTTATTTGAATCTTTTGTATTTTCTTCCGATACGGAGAAAATTCCGAGAATCAAATTTAAATTGTGATATCTTTATAACGCAATTGACTTAGATTTTGTAATTTACGGAAAAGTTCTATATTTATATAAAGCAATGATTGCAAATAATAGGTTCTTATAATTTTAGTCTAATAATTTTTATTGCACATATACATATCGCAGTGGATGTGAACTTCATATACAAGGTCAAATGAATCAGCACCCACACTCCCCGCCCACACTTCATTCTCCATAAGTTATTTGTATCATAGATATTCTCTTACTAAATTTGCGAATATAATATACATTTCTTCTATACTTCATACAATTTACAAAACTATAACAATTAGTTTTTTTCTCTAATCAAGTTTCCGAGTTAAAATGTTAGAGGAATCAATATATATGCCCCCTGGTCACAAAACATGCTTATCTTAAAATGAAATAAATTGATTTCTATTAAATCGGAACGCATAAATGTCGAAACCGGGGAAGGGGGGGGGGGGGGGGGGGGGGTAGGAAGGATTACACCCCCCTTTACAAAAATAACTTTTATATAGGCATTGAAAATTGTGTACCTTTTTTGTTGGTTAAGCCCCCCTCCTTTACTGTTAGTCCCCCTTTCAATTTCCTTCTGACGCCCATGAAAAGAAATTTCACAAATCAACAAAACATATATTTGTACACAAATATGCTGGGCTTATTTAAAATATCTTGAAAGTAGCTTGTTTAATGAAGATTAACATCGTCTAGGAATTTTTCGAACAAGCCTCGTATTCGAAAGTGTGAATATGTATTAAAAGCAGCAGCTGTTAAAATTCATGCGAAATAAGAGTCACTTCGTATTCAGTTGATTACCCCCTCCTTTGCAAATTTTGCGTAATGTTTAATTTACATTCTTTAAGGTATGGACAAGATACTACAATTCAGAATCCATCTAACATTTATTTCAATGTTGTTGAACGATCCGCTGATCGGAGAGCAATTGCATAATCTCGGCTCTTTCCGTCAGAGGTCGGAAAAACATCGACAATCCTCGGCTGACTCCGCTTCGTCCATTCAAACGTCGGGTGTAATAGGTGAAGAAATACGGATCAGGTCGATAAATTTTTCTCCGCCGGAAACTGCATTCTAATTTTATATTTCGTTATGCATAAAGTTCATCAGATAGGTTTTATGATTTGTCTAATTCTTCTACAACCATTTGTTAATAGTCTTTGAAAGCAGGAACTTAGTGTTGTGCGTTCCACAATTCAAAGTAACTCGGACTTCAAAAGTTGAACATTTGAATGAAATTCAAATATGATCACATTACTGAATCAGCAAGGGTAGAACCCCTTTGATATCTGAGGTTAGTGTGCGAGTCGTCTGGTTCCCTGTCCCTGTACTTCTTGGCAAAGATACATGAGCCAGGTGACCAGGCTAGTGTACTAGCTTTAAAAGCCTCGAATGTATTAACATAACCGGATGTTAATTTTTTTCGCATCTTTCAAGCTTAATCAAAAACAGAATATACCCGTCGGAGAGAATTAATATACGGACTTAAAAGTCCCTTCTATAGTATATTTTAGGTAATATCAAAGTTAAATTCCATAATCCACATTTTCATATTAGTATAAGAGTTTTTTTTCGATTATTATTCAAGTAATACATTCGAAGTTGTTTTTACGCTAGTCGGAAAGGCCCAAGAAGATGCGGCTAATATCTCCGAAGAGATTTAATTCGTTGTCTTTTCAATCTACATTTGCATGTATATATACAAATGAAAATGGTGAGTTCCTATCAAGGAATAGTTTTGGAAAAAATAACAATCTATCGAATAGTTCAGTTTGATATACATGTAGTTTGAACTTTGAAAGTCCAGGTACATATACATATAAAATGGATTTTGATATGTAAAAGTACAGTTAATTGTCTAGTTGGTACGGTGGGACAGACTATATCATCATTGTCCACAGGTATACCTGAGGAATCGTTAACGTTTATTTTCCTATTTTCCTTTCACTATCAGGAAGTCATTACGTATACCACTTTGTTTAATTCCAGAGATAGCTAAAATGAACTCCTTGGATGTGTAGTACAACGTAGAATTATAATCTCATGATTGGGTCCCGGTGCCAGTAAAAGGAAAAAAGTTAGAAAAAACCCTCAGAACTAGGACAGAGAAATCATTTTAACCGGTGTTAGTGTATAATTATGTAATATATAGGCTTGTAAAACAACAATTCCCTGATTTGCGTCTTGTAATATGTTTTACGGTGTGACCGTTTGGGCGAGCGCAGTTTATTTACTATCATAAACCTACACATGTACTGTCTATCATTTAGGGAAAAAAAGCAAAAAGAATAAAACAAAACAACAAAAAGAAATCATTTCCCAAGCATCGGGATCGAGATTCGAAAATTCTCGGAAGTTTCCGACAAAATCGGAAATACCCGAACCGTAGAAGTGACGAAAGTCTGACGTCAGAATGAGCTAAAAAGTTCTGTTGACTTAGATCGCAAACTTTAGTTTTATGGAAAAGAGATTGCATTAATAAATTGTTCTTTTCATGTAAGTTGCTTTGTTGAAGCCGAGTTTCACGGAAGCAACCGACATAACTTCGTCAGAATTCGTAAGTTTCCGGTGACGTCATTTGTATCTTTTCCGAAGGGCAAGGTGAAGGCCGGTGTTGTGTCATGGGGGTATTTTTTGAATAAGGTA
The DNA here is from genome assembly GCA_003671525.1 of Saccostrea glomerata. NCBI lineage: Eukaryota > Metazoa > Mollusca > Bivalvia > Ostreida > Ostreidae > Saccostrea > Saccostrea glomerata. The sequence goes on along the minus strand of PRKT01001333.1, from coordinate 47,540 downwards.
AGGCAAAATCATTTCGTTAAGATTTCGGTAAGAAATAATGTTCCTTTAATTTTTTTACTATTTTTGATTTATTTGCGCAAAGGTCATTGGGTAGTGCGGGAATTCTGGGAAGGTTTCACAGAGAAATTTCGCTGACGTATGTACAGATTTCAATCCGAATTTCCTCTGTTCATACACGTTAGTCTATTGAGCTCGCTTCGCGAGCGTCGCTTCGCGACGCTCGCTGCGCTCGCTATTAATTTTATTGCTTATGTTGTAATCACGTTTAATTCATCCTTCGAAGCGTAGCACTCTGTTTGTTCAAAAGATTGTCTTCCTTTCCTTTTAGTATTTTGAAAATTGTATTGTTAAGACACAATCTTTAATTATACATGTAAATCTTTATAAAATCGAACATAATATAAATCACCGAAATATAGGTAGGATATAGGCTAAGATTACATGTACTTTTGATAAAGCCATGCATGGAGTATCTGAGCTTAAAGTCTCTATTATCTATGAAACGAGATTGATGTAAACTGTGTAATTTACAGGAAAGTCCTATCTTAAAAGTATTTTGCACTGGTGTAGAGAGCATCCTCAATAATAAATAAACATAAAATATAGTGACCTTGCTGATTTAAAAGAATTTAATTATTCTTTATTACGGTTCTAAGACTTTTTTTTATACATCTCTCTATAAAAGATTGTCGTAAAGGGATTTATTCGACCACTTCTCTTTAGTTCTGACTATCCTGGATATATACTCATTTGGTTGTTGGGTTGTTAGTATTAGGTATTGTAAATCACAGGAGTTTGACGTTTTTAGTATAAATAAATGCAATATCCCCTATACTATAATGATATCAGTAAAGGGTATATTTTTATTGATGAAAAGAAAAGTTAAAAACGTCAACCGTAGAACGTAGACCCCTGTTAAATATAAAGAGTTACATGTAGAATCTAGAATGTTGGTAGGATGAACCATATTTTTGAAGTTTAATAAAATGAAAGGAGCTCCTTTCCTCCTAATAAGTTGTTCTGGTTTGAGAACAATTTTTTTGCTTGTTAAAATGTTTTTCAGATGGATTTTTGGTTTACTGCCCCCCCCCAAAAAAAAAAAATCAAATGAAAGCAATAAGCATAAAAAACCCGATTAATTGTGGGGCCATTATTGCGTCTATAGAAAAAATTGAAGACCTTTTAAAGACGAAAAAGATTCCAGTTTATTTCGTCAATATACTAGAAAGTCATAATTTTTCCTGATATTGAGATAATCATCAACTCTTTACTTCGATACTATAGAGCAGACGTTTAGATCAATGCGTCACATAGGATATTTATGTCTCTCTTTGTCTGTCTATATGTACACATTATAAAATATTTAAAAATCACCACATTGGCGGAAAAAAGGTGTTCCGAAATTGTAGAAAACAAAAAAAAAAAAAAGAACAGGTTCGGTGTAGATTTTATTATTTCCGGAGTCCTCTTCAATTTATTGAGACATTTTAGGTAAACTTTTTCTCAGTGCCAACTACTTTCAGTACCTTTTTAAATACTACATTTTCGATACATCACTAAAAAGGGGGGGGGGGCAACCAGGCTTTCTTTAAACATCTCCTATAGTATAAATAAGGTTGGGAAAAAAATGGGGGGGGGGGTAGGCCAGCCCCCCTCCCCTGTTGCTTTGCCCCTGTTTCACCATAATTTACTTTTACGCTCCTGAATAGCTGCAGAACTGCAGCGTTATGGTTTATACACATGTACATGTACAAACAAACTTTCTTGCATTTTCAAACCATCATTATTCAAAAACTATAAAAGGTACTTACTTGACATTTTCAGTATTTAGTGATGTGACCTTTAGCAGTTATTACAGCATGTAATCGTCTTGGAATTGTGCGGTATAATTATAAGTTTCTAATATAAGGGACAGTTAGAGAGGACCAAATGTTCATAACTTCAGAGATCAAATCATCTTTGGATTTAATTGCTGCCAGTGATTTTCTCAGTCGAATTTTTAAAATTATCCAGACATTTTCAATGATGTTGAGGTCAGGTGACTGTGATGGCCAGTCAAGACAATCTAAATCATTTTCACGTTTCCAAGCTGTTGTCATTTGTGAGGCATGGCAGGGGGCATTGTCATTCTGGAATAAAACTGACGAATTTCCGCATGTTTCGCAATGACTGGCCATAAATGTTCATCAAGGGTCTCAATATACTTCTCAGAGTTCATATTTCCAGTTATTGGAACCAATGTCCCCACTCCTGAATATGTCACACATCCCCAAAACATAGCGCTCAGCTTTACATTGCGACCATGTTGACCAACACACTCTGGACGATACGCTTCATCCTGGGTTCTCCACACATACAGACGATTTTCATTTGATATCACTATCTGAGTTTCATCTGAAAAAAATCACTTTTCTCCAATAGTCATCAACTTTCTGATTTTTCATATGTTTACACCATTGAACACGACGTTTTCGGTTCACTTCTGACACAGTGAGGGTCTTCCTTACTTTGTGTCTATGAATTCCATGAGAATGGAGTTTCCTCTGAACAGTCCTAACAGACAACTTGTCAGTAACATGTTGGTTGAAATTATACACAATTTCATTCAAAGTTTGTCTTCTATTCTTCTTCACAGTCCGAATCAAAATTCTGTCACCCCTCTCATCAATCAGACTCTTCCTACCTCTGTTTGAGCTCTTTTCCATACTTTCCCCATTATTATATTTCTTCACAAGTCTAGATATTGTAGATTTATTCACAGAAAATATTTCTGCCAAATCACTTTGTTTTTCGCCTCGTAGATACAAATCTATAGCGAGTTTTCTTTGCTCCTCTGACATTTCTTGTCGTCTGCTCTCCATTGTTTACAGTTAAAACACTAGAGAGTTAAAACAGGGGAAGCAACTGAAATTGGGTGCAAGGGGAAATCATACCCCATATAATTTGTATCAACTCTAATTTTTTTTAAAAGTGTTTTGATTTTGAATTATCTATCAAAATGCACAGAGAATAAAACAAACATAAAAAACTTCGGGAAAAAGTTGCATCAATTTTGGCATGTCACTGTACATTTGCATTCGGATGACTTGCGCCAAAATCGTAAGTGTTGGCAGCTAGTGACCGATGATGTTTCAAAAGTTCGTGTTTGTTTATACTCTTATTTTGTGTTGTGTTTGACTTTCATGAGATTGAAAATTGCTCGTTATCTCCACACCCTTCTCATAATTACATTGATAAAAAGTACACAATGTCCCAAAACAAACTTGGAGACATATTCTTGCTAAATGGAGATCGACTCTTCGGCAAAGCTGATCGTCCACATTTTCTTTTCTTTGTTTTTCTCATTCCTGTAGTTGTGCACATCTGATATGCCACAAACGATAACTTCAGTGGTTTGTTAAATTGTGCACTCCCATTTCTTCAAACTGAG
>PRKT01001333.1:23291-43864 GCA_003671525.1 Saccostrea glomerata | reverse complement strand
CTGAAATGCATCTTTTTGCGTTACGGGGTCTGTAGCGTTAAGGATTCACTTTCTAGTTTTGAGAGTATGCCAGGGCATCAACAATAGTGGGAAACATGGGATAATTTGCACAACGGGCGAAGCCCGTTATGCTTAAATTATCCCTTGTTTCCAACTATTGTTGATGTCCCTGGCATACTCTCAGAACTAGACAGTGATTCCTTATATTTCCATTTCATTGTGAAATTAAATTCTAGACTTAGACATTAAAAATGTAGACTAATCGATTTAAATTACACGAGGACTTCCATGCCAAATTCAATAGTCTTCGCACTCTGACGTCAAACACAAAGGCAGCCGCAAGAGATTTGCATGCGTATTAGGCCTCCTTAGCTGCTGACCTATAGACCTTCCAAATTTACATGTCGGCAGAATTATCAAGAATATACTCATAAAACTTTCAAAGGGTTATTATAGAGAAAAAGATAAGAAATGGAAATATAAAACCATAACGTTACTGTTCTTTATCTTTGCTATCCAAGGCGATGAGGGAAACGAATCGGACACTTGGCTAGCGAAGATGCAGTTCTGCAGCTAGCTCCCAAACAAAAGAACACTGTACATACAGATGTTTAATACATATTATAACTGATAAAAATATAAATGTCCATAAAAACATATAATGTTTACATGATATAATTGTGCGTCCTTTTGTGCACATATATATAACATTTAAAGAATGAATTTAATAGCTACCCATTTTATACGGTATAAACTGGGTTGGGGCAGTTTATGCTTTTTTATAAACCGCGAAGCGCTTAATAAAAAAAGCATAAATTGTTCCAACCCAGTTTATACCGTATAAAATGGGTGGTTATTAAATTCATTCATTATAATTTAATTTTCATTCATTTAATGTAAGAAAAAACGATTATTGTACAAACAAAATGACTTCAATTTGTACTAATTTGAATGTACGTCAGGCAGATTAATACGTTTCTGACGCAAGTCATTGTGACGTAGGCAATCCATTTTATGCTGTATAAAATAATTTTTTATCCAATCAAATAAAGCGTTACAACTAGAATTAAATTATTACGGGATTAATAAATGTATATACTGTAGGTCACTAAATTTTCGCGAAATAGTGAGTAAATCTTTATTAGTATTAGCGAGACATAATTTTTACAAATTGTTGTTTTTCCTCTATATAATCGTAAGGAATACTTTTAAACGCGAATAAAACATTATTTACAGTATTGCTGTGTTTTGTTATACTTGTAGAAAGAATATTGTGAGATATACATGTATACACCTTACCTTTTTATGAGTCGTTAAAAGCTATGTAGAAGCTTTGAAAATACTCGGCTGATAAGCTACCTAACTTTTAATTCCAGGTATTTACCATAATATGCTCCCGAACAAAAGAACAGTGCACATACGAATGTTTGTTTATACATAATGACTGATAAGTACATGTATATTAATGTTCATGAAAAAATATAATGTTTACATTATATAATTGAGGGTCATTTTTGCCCACATATATAATATCCTGGGATCATTGTGATATATATACATAGTTGTGGGTCATTATATATATGTAGAAAGAACATTGTGGGATATCTTTTAAAAGCTTTAATTTTGACTGACACAGTGACAAGTGTATACATGTATAGATATGCTGAATAAATGCAATACCTACCTTGCGAATTACTTCCTGCGACCTCATGCTAACTTATAATTTACTAGGACTTAATTTTCATATCAGAATAATGTTTTATTTTTTAGACATTCTGCTATATAATTATGTACTCTTATACTGGTGGATATTTACCACCGAAAGAATCCATAAATGTTTTTTCATAAAGTCAAGATTTAATTGGCTCAGCAGGCTTGGGGCGAATTACATTGAAAGTAATGCATTACCATTTCAACTACTTCAACAATTTGGGCATTAAATTATCATTACCATTACACTATTTTCTTAAAGTAATGCATTACATAAGTAAAATAATGCATTACTATTACCATTACTTTTGGGGGATATTAAAATAGAATTTTTTACAATACATGTACTTTGCAATATTTTTTGTCATAAGTATGTATCAACCCCCTTCAAAACTAAACATGATAAATGAGTTTTTGTATATACATGTAATAACAATGTCACTAACTTACAATCAACGAAAGTTCAAAGTTCTGAATTGTCAGTTTTATAACACATGTACAATATCCATTTTTCGTGTAACTATTGGAGTCATGAAGTACATGTAATATAACTTTTTGGGCACTTTAACCACTGTTGACCCCTGCCTTAAATATCTAATTTATAGTAAAACATACAGGCTATTTTGATTAGTACCTTATGAAAAAAAAATGCATTGACAAACTTTTTGAAAAAGTAGACAGGGTGTACATTTTAATCTGTGAATCACAGTGAAGCAGCTAGTGAATACCTTCATGGCTTCTATTTTCTTTGGTACATTGAAGTTTTCATGGTCAGTACAAGGTAAATCGATCAGCAAAATTAATTTTTTTATAAACACAGTCAGGAGAAAAGGACTGGTAATTTGGAGCACTTCTCCAAACAATGCATTGTTTTAATTGTTACATAAACCAGAATCCTAGTGTGTTTTGATGACACTCTAGCTATTCAAAAGGAACCAATTATCTTTTTTAAAGTTGTACTTTTATTGGCTTATATATTTATTGCCACTGTCAGTTTACAGTGTACATTAATTAGTGTATCTCATATGTGATCTTGTTAAAAAAAAATAATTAAAAACTATTTAATATAATTCTTATCTGAAATAAATTTGAAAACCTAATTGTAAGGAAGGTGTACTTTCAACAGAATAAAAGATGGATTTAAATAGATATAGAAATGTTATCTAAATAGGTAACTTAACATTTTTATTCAATAGCATCATTTGCCAAAAATAAAGAAAAAAAAATAATAAATAAATAACCTAAACAATAATTTCCATCATCCAAGTCCATTTCAATTTCTAAAACTAGGTACTTATCTTAATAATTAACTTATCTTAATCTCAAAATAATGCTGTGCAATGCTATGTCATGCCAGCATTACACTGGATTTTTATGAAGTAATGCAAAGCATTACAATTACAATAAGCATTACCTCAAGCCAATTTGGTTGTACATATAAGACTTTGAAGGAAAATGTATTACAATTCCATTTTCATTAACGAACTTCTGTCGTATTAAAACTATGTCCAGACAACAACCAATAACTTTCGTGCTTTCCTTTCAATGTGTGTAAGACATCAAAATGTTTAGAAAATAATCCAGCAATAGACTTCCCCAAAAATTTTCCAGCTCAAATGTACAGCTAGCTACGGCCGTTGCAACTTCTGTTTTCAACGTTGTTAGTTCTACGTATTGATTGTGACGCCACAATGCCGCTGCACGCGCACTGAACGGCTTCAAATCTGGAGAATATGTAGTGCTATGAACTGTTTGCGTTTGTATAGATTTTATTGTGACTATTTATCGACTATATAATCAATATTAATAACATTTTGTGTGATAAAATCATGCATTAAATTTAAAAGTCCGAATAATATAATTGAGGATCCAGTAAACTGACTTTTTTTATATACTTAAAAGAAATGTATGGTATAATAATGTGTCATCCTTGCATGTTGAAATTTATACATGTATTATGAGATCAATGCAGCATTTATAGATAATTGTATAATTATTTAAAAGAATATAAGGTATCATTTTTAAACATCTGTCGGGATATAAATACGGGTTGGTCACCAGATCTCGTACCAACCCGTATTTATAGATGTTTTAAGATAATACCGTATTACTTATATTTACATTTGTGACTTATTCATACTTTATATTTGCCCGATTGTGACTTTTAACATGTGAAATGCTTTATTTTTCAATATTTACATACGCTGTGTTTTTTTTTTAGTGAGCTTACTGTGAAATTGATTTGAAAATCAATTTCGTGTATGCTCACGCGTAGAAATATACTCAGAGAAACGTGCGTTAACGTGATGTCACAATGAGGCTGCAGCGACATTAGTTAAAGTGCAACGATATAGGGCAGCAAGAAATTCAAATATTTAGCATATATTGGTTGCTTCCAATAATGCAAAATGTAAATATAAGGAATGTTTTTCAGCTTTGTGTGAGTTATTGGTGTGTGAATCACACAAACTTGCACGTGGGCTTCATGAAATATGCCTACGTGACAAGTCTGTGTGATTCACACACCAATAACTCACACAAAACTGAAAAGCATTCCTTAAGATAGGTCGCGGGTTTGCTTTTGTCATCAGTTTTGGTACACAAATTCGACGATTCGAGCGGCTGTTTTGTGCACATTTGATTATGACGTCAGTTACGTCACAAAGACAGCGTTACGTTGTTTCCCGCTTAATTCTCTGCAAATGACTTCAAGTCTGTACGACTCGAGTAGATAAATACAAAGTTCATGCTTTTGTACGTTAACCCCGTACATGTTTTATAATTAAATTTCAGTCTTAATTCTTAATTTAGTGATTATATGTTATGTCTTAGGATTTATTATATAGAATGCCAAATGAAAGAAATAATTTATATTGTAAGTGTAACTAAACTGCTAAGAGTAAAAATAAATCAGCGTAAAATTATGGAATGCAGAAAGAAAGTTATCTTGAATGAAAATTGCTTAGTGGAAACCTTGAGGGGTTGTATGTGTGCACATTATTTAAAACCCAGGGGAACATACGTATTGCATCGTGACTGTCAAAAAAGCTGGGGCGAAAATATGCGTATACTTGTCAGGATAGAATGCATCATTATCAGTAAAAAAAAAACGGTTTAATTCAAGCAAATGTTTTTCCTGTTTTTTTTGTAATTGCTATCATCATTATCAATATTGTTTGGTCGTTATGTATTTAAATCTCTTGCAATCGCCTTTTTTGCAGGCTAATAAATTGTGAAATTCATTTAAAAATAAATTTATACAAACACCTGGACTGTAAGACCTATAAGACATAGTAAACAATTTATTTGTTTCTTTTTCTATATATTAAATGTTTTTTTATAACAAAAACGCAAAGTGTAAAAGCTAAATGCAAGTGTTTTACATTTTGAGTATTAAAATTCATTCAGAGAATTTGAAATTGATAAATGCTAATCCTACTGACCATGAATTTCTTAAAAATACACGTACTAGTATTTAAATATTTTATTACTCGCCTTGTTGTCGCTGTATGTTAATTCTCAGGTTCGAGGAATCTTTATACCGTTCAATCTGACTTTGTGATCGGAATATGAATTTCACAATACTAGTGAAAATAAGTTGCTGGTCATTCTAATGTGTGAAATGAATTGATATAATTAAAATAAAATTTTGTACCTATGTCACCTTTTAAATCTTGCATGAACCAAGATATTTATACTCGTACTAGAAACGTGACTACGTTCAACAAATGACGTTGTAGATGTAATTTACATAAACGCAACATTTTAGTAGTATAAAAGAAACCTTTGAAATTATTTAGCAAAAAATCTAGCGAGAAGACATATGGATTTTTTTATATTAATAGTTTTAATTTTGCCTTATATTCACATTTTGAAACTCTTGACCAATTCGTCTACGTCTTTAAAAAGTTATCCCTTCTTTTTCAAAGAAACTATTTTCACAAAAGTGGCTTAAAAACGTCATTTACCCATATAATTCATTAGTAAAGCGTAAAAAAAAAGTACCAACAACAATACCGCGCTTACAGTAATATAACATTAAAACTATTTAGGCAAATTTAATGAAAATTGCAGATAATACGCTGTGAATTCGAAGGATCATTATATCAAATTTTAAGGATATGTTTTCTCGTAAGAATTTTTATGCAGTAAACCGCGACCTACCTTAAATATTTCCAACGGCATGTTTTTAATCCACTGAACGCGCGTCAACCTTTATGGCGTCACTGAGAAATTACGTCAAACGTTTATCCATAAGGACGTTACGCGCGATGTTGGTGACGTTTGACGTTACGGTTTTATAATAGCGCTACGGAAAATTGACATAATGCTTCTAATAGTACTAGTACTTGACTGGTACCCTATCGCTTCCTCTTTGTACTTCAAATACGAGTTTAAAAAATCATATGCAACTAATATTTAAGCTTATGAACATAAAAGTCGCTGTGATTTGTATACATGTATTATAAATTTTGTTAATTACTCGAAGCACTCTTAAACGCTTTATCATGTATTACGTTGAAGTAAAACGAATTTTACGCGTAAAAAACGTCCACTGGACAAATATGTTGAACCTCCTAAATGTTGCGTAAAAGAATAATTAATGGAGTAAATTTATAATTCAGACATTCAATCTGGCCGTTTAGAGTGGCACATTATGTACATTCAATTATTTCTGTAGTTGATGGGGAACACAATTAAATTAAACGACTCGGAAATAGGCATTGTCTTATTTTTGCACGTCATTTTAGACGCTGGACATTTTTGTTGAACTTATAGTCCAATTAATAGCTCCAAAGGATGCAGTTTGATTTCAAAATCAATGAAATATTTAAAATCTGTATGAAAAGCACATTATTTTGATAAAATTTGTTTTTATTTAAAATTTCTTGTAAATGAGCAAATCTATTGTTTATATTGATATGCACGTTTTTAATAAAAAGCGTTACAGATTCTTTATCTGTATTAATTCTCGCTCTCTATTTCTTGCCAACATTTAATGCAAAATCGGTAATACAGCCACAAACGAAATAGATTGCTCTAGTTTTGAATGGAAAATGAAAATTCTAGATTCAATTTTGAACGCGCTACACACGAAAAATGCATGATCCCTGCTAAAAACTGTAACGCGTTACACGCTTAAAATACCTTTTATTTGCGCTTTAAAATTTTATTTTTTGCATTAAAACTATCTAAATGTTATTTTCTTACTAAAATCAAGTAGTTCTGTTTAAACTCTATCCATCCATACCAAAATCATATATATTGCGAGTATATTTTAAAAATTACGGATGAGTTTAATAGGTCATATTCTAAAATTGTAAAATGGCACCAACACCGCGCGTAACGTCTAAGCACATCTATGACCTATTAACCAAGTACCTGTATTTATACAGTTATATTTACATTCAGTGTATAGAAATCCACAACGTTCAAAGGACAAGTCTCATTTAAGGCTTATGTGTGGTCCCCGGTTATTCGTCAAATTTCGAACATTTATCAAAGGCTTCAAAAAATAAATGTTATTAATATCTAATGTCTTGATTATTTGAATCTTCATCTAAAATTGTCAAATAATAGATGTACACGGCATTCGAAGCTACGTTACGAAGTCGGGGTCCTTTGATTTTCATGAATATCAAAAGAAATCACTGACAGGTACAGACTTTCAAGCTTTTGTAAACACCGAGCACAGATTTGTTCAGAGTCGAGTTTGATATATATTGTGTATATTATATTTTTAAAGGTTGAGTAAAAATATCTTTGTTGAACAACTTTGTGCTCTATGTTTTCTAATTAAAAGTATTGTGATTTTGAACCTCGTCGCTGTCTTCATTTACATGCGATTGACCTCTTTCTGACCTGTTTCGAATCACAATAAGCCACGTGGATTTGTGTTGTTACAGGTAAATGCCCACAGTAAACGTGCAAGCAAGCACTCTGTTGAAATGTACTCAGATCTTGTATATGGACTAGTTTGGTTAATCTTGTTAAAGTGACTCATTCATATTGCTAGAGTTTTGTGAATAGATAGTTTAAATTTGTTGTGAATCTTGAATGTTGAACAATCATATAATTCGTCTTTGAAAGGAAAATATTACATATCACGGATATTCTTTTTATAGTATTTAATATTAATGTCTCCGCCCATTTACAAGTAACAGAAAAACCGTAGTCTGATGGAGGGGAAAAGTTCCGGCATTTTTTAGAACGATGGGTGTTAAAAATTCGGCTTGTACTTTTTGATATCTAAATAAATCATTATGAAATCATTATGGTTTTATTAGAAGTACTTTGTTATACACAATGAAATCACACAAAATACGTTTTGCTACTATATATCCAGTAAACCAAGGGTGTAAAAAGGGACCACGCTACTATACTTAAGTGGAATACTCCTTTCTATAATACAGGCGAACCCTTGTCACCGCTCGTTAGAACACACAGTACGAACTATACGCATTTTCAATACTCTTGGAACACCAAAATTCAAAATGTTTTATTTATATTCAATGAAAAATTTTAACCCTGAAAAATTAATATAAAAAATTAACGTAATGTAGGTTATGAATTAATTTGTCACTTTTTCCTCGCAATGTTTGTTTGCGTCATTTAACTTTGCAACGTCATTTAACATCATTTGACGTCACAAACGGCTCTTTCATCTATTAACCACGACAGTTTTGAAGGGCGCTAAATTCTCATTTGCGATTAACAGAATAGGCAATTGTGAATAAGGAAAATTAGGGAATACAAATATAAGCATTGAATTCATATTTTTGGATGTGTTCGGTCCTATAACGCACCTGGCCGTGCCGACAAATTATCATACCAATTTGTATTCAATTGGTATTCAATTTGTCGGCACGGCGAGGTGTGTTATAGGGCCGAAGACATAAAAAAATGAATTCAATGCTTAGATACGAATTACTTTCAGTAGTGTTATATAAAGGAAAATATTTGCCAGATTATCGAGTAAAATATGGTCTGGGTCAGTTTACAGTTTATAATAAAGCATAAACTGACCGAAACCAGATTATGCTCGATTATATGGCCAAGAATTAAAGTAATTCCTTATAATTTAATTTTATTAAGGTATGACTCTTATTCTTGGCCTAATCATTCGATTATAACCTGGTTTGGTCAAACTGATCCAAACCAGGTTTAAATCAAATAATTTGGCAAAAACAAAAATAGAGCCATTCCTTATAATTCAATTTTTAAATAGTTTAACAAATGTGGGTGTAAAATTGTGCTGTTTTTATGAGTTCAAATTGCCGCTCAACAATACATCCCTAGTAACCAAAGTGATATGAAACAAGGGGAGGTGATAATTGAAACACAGATTTAGCAGCCATGGTGTTTGTTTACACGAGGTAAGATGGAGATACTGTTTGAAGTTAAAGGTACATTTATTAAATTTGGAATTTTCCATGAATCCCAAGGACTGGAAATGAGGGGATTGTATGGATACAGATAATTCAGTTGGTTGTCAAAGGGGTGTGTCCCCATACCTAACCAGGTTATTGAAAAATATTATGCGTTCCTTTTCGGATATCTACCAATAAAAAACTAAAATACAAACAAAATTTAGTTATATATAATTTAACACTTTGGATGTAAAATTGTGTTGCTTTTTACTAGCTGCACATCTGTAGCGTAATGGTTTTATGTATTTTTCTTTTACCATAACGCTACAAATCCAGTAATGCAAAAAAAGATGCAATTTACGCAATATTTTTTTGCGCACTTTTGGAAGATTTTTTTCACTTTCTAGCATTGGTCTATCAACTTACCTTCACTCCTCAATTCTTGACACATTCTGTAGCCAATATGTACATGTATATGTTACAGTAAATATGTGAAATCAGGAATTTCATGTAAATCCTAAATCATTCAGTAAATACATGTATTTACTGTCTGTTTTAGGAAATACATGTAATTACTGAAAAGCTAGGAAATTTGTGTATTTACTGGAAATTTTAGCCAATTTTACATGTTTTTACTGAACAAAACAGGATGAATAATATACACATATCCTCTAAAACATTCCGTAAACATACAGTACTTGTATTAAAATTCTTTTTTTTTAAAAGCAGCATTTAATAAGAATTGTTTCTACAAAGCTGATGTAATGCATTAATTTTGAATTCCTTTATTGTACCTCTTATGTAAAATGAAGTTTTTTAATATTCACATTTCAAAAATATTTCTAAAGAAGCTATGAATTTAGATCATTTTGCATCAGAATAACTTATTTGAAATAGTTTTTAAATAATTTTTATTATAAGATTAATAAAAAATGTACGAATTGTAAAATTACTAAATGGTGATACATGTATAAGATGTACTTCTGTTTATTCGAGTCACATCTTTTAAATTATGGAAAATAGATATTTTAATTCCTTGCTTTAATTTCGTTACATCATGTGCATGTATTTTACAAGGGGAGGGGTTTGGGTGGTTTGTTGCATTTTTGAGGAGACAGCATAAAATTGTTTTATTTGTAAATAAGATGCTTCAGGATTTTAAATTTACTCTCAAAAACTGTAACATTGTATGAATATCTAATAAAATAAGAAATGCCGGTAAGAGAATTTAGTTTTTTAGATAAAAATATATAAAAATTGAAAGTTAATTAGTTAAAATATGTTATGATATAGAAAACACATTCCAGTAAAATTGAATGCAGAGTATCATTATATTTTAAGTTAATATTTACAAATAATACATTTTCAAAATTAATACATAAATAAAAGTTTATTTCAAATAGTATTTATTCAAATATGGTATGCTCACTGATATGAACATTGATTATAGTGTGCATCTATTCATATTTTATTATTCAAATTTTAATTTATCCCACGAAAACGCAGTCAGTAAATATGTGTAAAAAGTATTGAAAAGTTCAGTAATTACGTGTATTTCCTAACTGAAATTAGTAAATACGTTTATTCCCTAAGCAGAATAGGAATTTCATGTATTTCCTAAAATTTAGGAAATACGTGAAATTCCTGGTTACACATATTTACTGTAACATATATTTTATCCACCTCCCAACCATTTATAGTTGTTTCTACAGGTAATAAATTCGCCTGAAGTATATTACAGCAATCTAACAATTAATTTTAATCAGGCGAGTTAATCACTTGTAGAGACGACTATAAAGGGCTTGGAGATGGATACCCAATTTCGCGGATTCAACGTTACCCTTATATCGGGTATTATACGCGATTTCACGGATAATACCCGATTTCGAGTATTTTCTCCGACCTATTCAATGGGCTTCATTGTATACGGAAATAAAATTGATAGGGCCTATACATTATTAACGTAACAGAGATCATTGATTGAAACATTATGCTATCTATATGATATATACATGAATGTATCAATATTGTACATGAAACACTTTACCTACATATGTTTATATATATAATAACTGATTTAAGGAATTACTGTCTAATTTTTCGATTTCATGAAGTGATCAATCGATTAGCTTGCGTGATAATTTGCATAAACACCCTGTGCGTGGTTTGTTTTGGAACCGAGCCAATACACTGATGGCGAAATAAAGTACATTTACAATTGGTAATTTTATCTCGGAAAAAGACATTGGAAATGTAAATAAAAGTATATAAATGTTCATAAAAACATATTGTTTTCATGATATAATTGTGGGTCATTTTTGTGCACATATATATAACATTATGGGATCAATATGATATGTGTATATACCTTGGTGGGCTATTACATATAAGTAGAAAGAATATTTAGGGATATATACACCTTACCTTTTTATGCGTCGTTAAAAGATGCGATGAAACTTTAAAAATACTCGGCTGATAAGCTACCTAACTATCAATTCCAGGTACTTACCATAATATGCTCCCGAACAAAAGAACAGTGTACATACATGTACATTGTACAAATGTTTGTTTATACATAATAACTGATAAGTATATAAATGTTTATGAAAACATATAATGTTTTCATGATATAATTGTGGGTCATTTTTGTGCACATATATAATATTGTGGGATCATTGTGATATATATACATAGTTGTGGGTCATTATATATTTTTGTAGAAAGAACATTGTGGGATATACTTAGTAAACGCGTCTATCTTTTATGCATCGTTTAAGACCGCGGAACATTAACTGGCAAAATTTGAAATATACAGCTTACGTCATTTCTATCTGTTACAATCAAAACATTCAGTGATAGACAGCGTAATGGGCGGGTACAATTCGATGCGGATTGAAATTGCAGATCGAAATTTATTTTCCATCCACCTCAACTACGCTTGAAGCCACAGTGCTACTGACTTAACCCGAAGACAAATAGTTTCAAATTTGGTACACTTTGAATTTTTTGTCCAGTATTTAAAAAAAATATATGATGGGACAAATATTTCATTTCTGCTTGGTAAATATACGTTTGGTTTAGGGGAGGGGGCTTAACAATTTTAAGTAAAGTTGTCCAACATTTTTCAGTGAATAAAAGTATAAAATTCATGACCTGAGTTGACATTTTTTTTTAACCCCCTCCCCCATCCCACCCCCAGCTTAAAATCAAATATCTCCTGAAAAATAATCTTTGTCTTCTGTCATCTTTCGCGTCCCTAAAATTATAAGCTAAAACTCATATTAATGTGAACTTCAATCAATATGTATTCGAGAGTTGAAATTAGTTGGTTTTTGGATCATGTATATATTCACATATTAGCTTTGAAAACTGTTCAGGTGGTTGAAAGTGAATTTCGATCTTCAATTTTAATCTGATGTTTTCCAAACGACTGCGTCAAATTGTACCCGCCCACTACGCTGTCTATCACTGAATGTTTTGATTGTAACAAACGTAAGCTGTATATTTCCAATTTTGCCAGTTAATGTTCCGCTGTCTTAAAGCTGCAATGAAGCTTTAAAAATACTCGGCTGATAAGCTTCCTAACTATTTATTCAAGGTATTTACCATAATACGCTCCAGAACAAAAAAAAAACAATGTACATACAAATGTTTGTTTATACATAATAACTGCATGATAAGTATATAAATGTTCATGAAAAAATTATGTTTACATGATATAATTGAGGGTCATCTTTGTGCACAAATATATAATATTGTGGGATCATTGTGATATATATACATAGTTGTGGATCATTATATATATGTAGAAAGAACATTGTGGGATATACAAGCGTACATCTATTATGCGTCGTTAAAAGCTGCGTAGAGGATTGAAAAATACTAAGCTGATAAACTACATAACTATTAATTCCCGATATTTTCCATTATACGCCCCGAAAAAAAGAACAATGAGTAGTGGGAAAGTATTTAGAATATTGTGGGTCACACACAAAATTCATCCAATCCACTGAGTGGTAAGAATTGATGTATATAAAATTGCATTGTGGGTCATTTTTGATTAATGTAATTATGGGTCAAAATATTTTTTTTGTAAAATATGAAAATATGGTTTATATTATAGCAATACACAAGTTTTTAAGGCGGTGGTTTGTGGGTCAATATATAATGACCCACAAACCATCCATGATACCCACAACGTGAGTGTAAATTAAAGACGCTAAATAACCCACAATCCGCCTGTCACAAAACTATATATATATATATATATATATATATATATATATATATATATATATATATATATATATATATATATATATATATATATATATATATATATATATATATATATATATATATATATATATATATATATATATATATATATATATATATATATATATATATATTATTAATATTATTGTATAAGTGGGTATCCATGTAAAAGTGAATTTCTTTGTGCTTTCTTTTTTCAATATTTCTTCACTTAAGGCAGTTATGTTAGTTTAAGAGTTGTTGTTAAATATGCTTTATAAATAATTAATTTCATTACAACATATATTGGTAACAATCCTCTGTTAAAACTAATGTCCAAATAACTGTATCTCACTTCTATTCTCAATGACTGTGTAGTGTAGGGCAGCGCCGCGAGAATTCCATCGCCATCAAAAGCAAGTTTTTTGACTTGCCTAGATAGCCGAGTGGTCTAGCGCGCAGTTCCTGCACTGCAAGGAGACATATTTCGAAGGTCGAGAGTTCAAACCCGGGCTGGGGCGGAAGTGGGTATCCATGTAAAAGTGAATTTCTTTGTGCTTTCTTTATTAATATTTCTTCACTTTAGGCAGTTATGTTAGTTTAAGAGTTGTTGTTAAATGTGCTTTATAAATAATTAATTTTATTACAACATGTATTGGTAACAATCCTCTGTTAAAACTAATGTCCAAATAACTGTATTTCACGTCTATTCTCAATGACCGTGTAGTGTAGGGCAGCGCTGCGAGAATTCCATCGCCATCGAAAGCAAGTTTTTTGACTTGCCTAGATAGCCGAGCGGTCAAGCGCGCTGTTCCTGCACTGCTAGGAGACATATTACGGCGAGCTTTTCGGCCGCCTGGGAATTAGCTCTGGATTGCCTTACGCTAGTACACCTTTGTCCTTGGTCTATGGGATATTCCTTGTTGGCCCTTTAAAACATGACAAGGTTGAGGTTATACAGTGTTTATTGTCTTGTGTCCCGAGCGTAAGTAAAGTATATTACAACATAATAAAGATCAATAAATTTACAAGATGTCAGTGATTGATATTAATGTCCAAAACATGAAATAATAATATTGAATTAAATTATCAAGTACTTAAATTTATACTAAAGAAACAATACAGTGGTCCGCCATTAAAAATTGGCGGCCATATTGAAAACTTACTTCCGGTTACATTTCCGGTGCTAAAATTATTACAAAAGTTATGGCGTCCGATACAATTTTACAAGTGACATCATTTTAACAAAATAACATTGAACAAAATGTTGTAGAAGGAAAATAGACCACCATACTTAAAACTAATAATAATGCGACGAAGAACGATATTTATTCCCTGACTTAGTTAACTTTTTAAAGGAATTTATACCTAATAATATGATGATCAATAATTAACCTTTTACAGAAAATAAATATGTCATTACTTTAATTCACAATTAATAATTCTAACTGTTTATTAAGAATAAAACTGAAGTCATACTTAAAATTGCTAAATATTACTTAAAAACATAAAATAAGTAAATGTTTCAATACTGACCTTTAAAATACAAGGTTGAGGTTATACAGTGTTTATTGTCTCGTGTCCCGAGCGTAAGTAACGGGAGTGAGACGGGATAACAAACTTAAACCTTCTACCTGTCCTTTTAGAGGTCACTCAAGGGGGATAATTATATTTAATTACAATTGTCATTAATAGATTTTAATTGATATCCCTAACGGAGCCTCACAAGGATAGTGTCCCCTATTACCCAGAGTTTGATTTAACTTGCCGAAGAGTTTCTCACTTATTCTGGCATCTATTGTTAAGTGTTAATCCAGAAGTGATAGCAATTAACTCAAATATGTATGTTCTGACAGATGAATAGATACACAAGCAAATGTTTATATTACAAATTAACTTTAACATTGATAATTGCCGATAATTGAGAATGTATTACTTAAAATAGATTGTAATATATGTTTGATCAAGAAATAAAGGGAACTTTTGCGTGTATGTTAATCCAAACAAATAAAACTAATTCATTTATTTAGAAGGTACTCTTAATTCTAAATTTTCACGCGAATCTGCACAACGGCATATGGCGTCTATTGGAATTGGTCCTTATTGACGTTAAAGTAAATCAGTCACGTGAATGAACCGGAAAAGGATGTGCCATCACATGTGGTGCTTGTGTGTGTTGCTGTCTGCTGTTTGCTAGGTATGGTTGGACTATGAAAAATAAAGACGAACCACACAGAAAAGAGGCAAAAATTCAACATTTGTACAATACAAAAAGAAAAAAAACTTATGTACAAGTATAAGGTATTAAACTACCTTGAACCACAAAAGAAGCTATGGGTAGAAAAAAATAATCGAGGATGGTTCTAATTTGTAAAGGCGTAGTAATAATTGTCATGTATTAAGACCAAATATGCACAAAAAGGGTGCTTAAAATTTTTGTGAAGTTTGTAAGCTTGCCATTACGACAGGAAAAGCGTAGATTTGGTTTTAATTTCTTTTGAAGTAATTTTGTTCTTGATAGATAACTTATACCATTCTAAAGTCAAAATTGGCCTAATGTACCCTGAAATTTGAATGTTGCTAATATCTGATGGAGGTGTGATTTCCCAATAGGACGGACACAAAGACAATAACGTGACAGGAATGATAGTGCAAAGGGAACCTGATGTAACTTCAAGAACAATTTTGCAGTTGTTGTTACGATTTCTTAAGTACTTTATCACTGATATCAATACGAATAAGGTTGAAATTGAGACCATAAGAAAAATTCCATGATCCCAAGTTAAAATATCTTGAATATAGTCTGACATGGAGGGTTCTTCTTCAACTTGAATTGTTTCGGGTCTATATCTAAAAACAGGGACAGATGAAGCTTTGACTGACGTGGCTTTAGATGCTAACAACAATGCTGCTGACAAGGCTCTTAGTTTATAAACTAAATATCCAATGGCAACTGCACAAAGGATTGATAAACATAAAGAAACAATGGTCAAAACATTGAAAGTATCAATATCTGTTTCTGGCACAGTGAGATCACCATTTGCAAGTGGTTCAGCTAATGACTGGAAAATTATAGCATCTCGTTTTGAAGCTTTAACCATTTTCTTTAAACTTAAATGTTCTTTTTGATCCTTAGCCAATACTGTAGACATTGAATGATTATATAATCGAAAAGCAGGAGTATCTATGATAGCTTCCTCTGGAAACATTGTATATCCGGAGATTCCATTTATGGAAGATGCATTAAAGAATTGCTGCACGAGTGCAAGGTTAACAGGGTTGTAATAAGTAGGTTTTAGTTGGGGTTTCTTATTACAAGCTGTTAGACGTGCAGGGAGATATAAATCTCCTGTTGTTAGTGAGCAGTAGCAAGGGATTTTGATTAAACAGAATTTGCAACGTGGTACTTGCCTAACTTTGTTCTGACACTTGTATGAAATATTTTGACTATTGTAAACAAGAACGAAGACTTATCTAATTCTATGAGTTGGGCAGTAAGCGTTCTTGAACAAATCTAAAATTGCATGTTTCATTGAGAGCTTCCTTATTGTTGTTAAAAAGTGACATGAGACAAGACTTGTTAGAAGTTGATGTATAAGCAATTGTTTGAAAACAATGTTTAACAGTGTCACCAACACATGCATTACTGTTAATAACAGAGTCACTGATAGCGGCGAAATGGTCATGCTTGTTAGAAATGGCAATGTTATTTGGCAAATTTAGTAATTCCGTTGCATGGTTAGATGACGCATTAATAGGAACGGGTAGTGATATTATATTATACAAGGTAAATGGCAATCGAAAGGTTGACAAAGGTATTTTTACCCTTATGTAGAGAATGGAACGGTGACGTGCGAAAAATAACTTGGAAAAATTATAATGCACTTGTTGGTCAGTTGAAGAAACAAACATGCGTCGATAGTTCTTTATTAGTATGTTTTGGATATCATGCAGGGTTTTCTGTAAAAGCTTGGGAGTTGTGAGGATTGGGGAGAGATTACCCTGAACTAATGTTTGAACACCGAGTTTAAATTGCTCCAATTGTGTTTCTAAAGTTTCAGCATTACTTAGTTGATTGACCAAAAATGTGGGGACAGTGTCAATAGCATTGCTAAACAAAGTGACATCTTTCTATAAGGAATTGCTTAATGATATTAATGCGTTATGATTTTGTTCAAGACCCAATACCATGTTGTCTAATCTACGAGTACGCTCTGCTGTAAATGAAAAAAATGACGTCCATGTTGTGCTAAAGCTTCTGTAACCTTGTTGACTGTCGAAGTAATTCGATTAATGTGTTGAGCCAAAATGTTACCATCATCAACAGTGGCTAGACTAAAAATAGATTTGTACATTGTTCCTACAAAACCCAATAAAGCTTTAGGAGATTTTCCTGATCTTGTTTCTTGAGTAATTTCAGGAATCAAGGTTTTAATTTCCTCAATGGTAGCATTGAGTCTAGCTTGACATCTAACTCGTATATTGTTCACGGTTTCAACAACCGTATGAAAATTTGAACAGTTCAGACAATAATTTGTAGAATCAAGTTGAACTGTTTTTGGTAAATCAACTGCAAACGTATGTAACCAGACATCATTGGAAAACTGTACCTTGGCTCTCTCTTGAAATACGACATCATAGTTCAGTCGAACTTTGTTTGCAACATCCACAAGTATGACCAAATGAGCAAAGGTGATGAAGAAGAGTGAGAACAACTGCATTCTGATCATGATTGATTCTAAAATACAAAATAAAAGATTCTAAGTTGTGAGTTTTAATTGTGCGTTGGCCACCACACTTAGCACTAATAAACGAGAATTATCTCAAGCAACAAACATCAGAGAAGCCTTAATTGAGAGGATAAATTTAGATTTCATTAACAAAATGCAATTGTTATATTCTTCCTCGCACTAATTTTGCGTTTTAAAATAGGTCGTTTTGCGCTTACGCTTTTTACCTGACATTGTTTTTGTTGCATGGTACAGTGTTTATTGTCTCGTGTCCCGAGCGTAAGTAGGAGGGAGACGGGATAACAAACTTAAACCTTCTACCTGTCCTTTTAGAGGTCAATCAAGGGGGATAATTATATTTAATTATTTAATATATATATATATATATATATATATATATATATATATATATATATATATATATATATATATATATATATATATATTGAGTTGCGTCAAGCGAAAAGGGACCTTCGTGACATAAACGTAATTACGTCACAATAGCGCTTCAAAGACGTGACGTCGCGCCGGTGCGTTTCGTCAATAAAAAAAAATACATACGATAAAGCAAAACAAAACTTTATTTGCGTAATACTAATGTTTAAAAAAAAGACAGGCTTATAACTGTCCGAAAAAATTAATTAATGTTGTAAATTTATAGATTTACTGGTAATATTTCCAAAATAGTTTATAATCTAATTTAATTTTTGATCATGATCTCGAATGACCTTATTCAAGAGAAGTGAAAAATGTCAATGAACAAATTCATGTACGGTGAACGTGTTTACCTCAGTCAGTAATCTGTGAAGACAATCGCGTCTTTTGGCTTTTCCGGCTGAGCTCCAGACACTACAGATAAGTTGTCTCCTGCATTTATTTCAATGTTTTTTTTAATTTGGTGTGGGGATGGGGATTACATATTATATACACATTCCAGGTTGTTTCTCCGTTAGTCAGAAAGGCCCGAGAATTAGCGACTCAATGCCCAAAGTTTGTTATCAGAGATTAAGTAATCGAATCAATTTTACTGAAACTAGCATAGTTGCAATAGCGTTTTGTCAATTCATATAGTAGCAAAAACATGAATGCAGCTGCCGGGAAACTGCCTGTAGCAATCTCATTAAGGATGAGCGGCGAAAGCCGTAAGGACTTCTGTATCTCCTCATCAACACCATCACCTTGGCGTAATACTCTCAGGTTTGAAAAACTGACGTAATGAAATGTGAAAATAATCAACAGTGGTCATTTTCAAAACTAATTGGAGGTTTTATAATATCCATTGCCTAAATTTATTGAAATAAATTAAAACTAAAGACGTTAACACGTTAACTTTGGTTTAAACTGATGTTGTTAACTTCAAAGTCGAAAATAAAAACGATGATTTGAAATCAGACTAATGTACATTAGTTTTATTTTCTGGTTTGAGGTTTACTAATTTTATTTAAGGCAAATACAGTAGTTCCAAACATTTTGAGTTGAGCTTATAATCTTGCATAATATCGTATAATTAAATGGTTAGATTACCCCCCCTCCCCCCCACCCCACACCCTAACATCCTCGCGCGCGCACTTTTTTTTAAATGTGCTTATGTTCATTTTATGTTACTATGGAAAGGGAAGCTTTCAAGGATTAATTCCGATATTTGTTTCGTTATTCTTTTGATCGTGATTTCATGGCACCTGATCCTACCTCTGATGTTTCGGAGGTCCGTGTTTGCTCTGCTCTTGTTTTGTATAATTGTTTAATGGACGTTGAGATTGAATACTGTTCGTTATTTCCATATCCTTATTCCTTATTTTTTTTTCTTTTTAATTAATTAATTTTTTGTTTCGATTTTGCCTGTTCGTTTTCATTTTTAAGTTTTATTTACTATATATTTTTTTTATTTTGACCATAAACACCTTGAAAATTCAATGGCACATGCACCCCCTTCTTTAAAAAAGATCGCTCCGATATTTGATCATTTAATAAAGTGCCAGATCTTTAGTTATCTTGTAATTCACATGGTCAGTCAAGAGGTGGTTAATTATTCTGGTATTCAAGCAATATCTCAGAAGTTCCGTTTTCTTTTTCACACACTGTAGATGTATTTGCAGAAGACCCCTTTGTTGATGTTGCCATAGACCTACATGTATATCTCAATTTACACTGCGACTGTGAAATCAGATTATTTACGCTCGTGCGTTTTGTGACCTCTTAATAATATTGTCTGATGACTCCTTTTTTAATCTCAGACTGAAAAATAACGTCTTTTTATAAAGCCCTTTCTAAAAAATGAAGATTCTTTCTATGTGCCTGCTTACTGCGTATGATTTTAAAATACATACATTCTATAGGTATATTTCAATTATGTGTGAGAGAAAGTTTGATCCTGTTACAACCTGACTATGAATGAGATGCTGGATTTGAAAAAAAAAATACTGCGTTTTGTAAATAATATCCAATAATCATCATTAATTCGTGATTTTTTTTCTTTTCCTTTCTTGTTATCTTTCTTTTTTTTTTT
>PRKT01001333.1:0-13527 GCA_003671525.1 Saccostrea glomerata | reverse complement strand
GTGTTAGTCAACCAAGTTTTTGAATAATCGATCAATAATAAAAGAAAATCTGTTCAGCAACACTTGAACTATATTATTTCATTGATGGCCGACACACAATCTTATCTCAGATTTAACATCCATGTTTTATTTTAAGAAAACAAAGCTTTTGATGTCCATGATTTGCCAGTATTTTTCAAAAATAGTATTTCAATTTTCAATTAAGAAAGTCTTCGGTCGCAGTTTTATTTCCTGAAATTCACTCTTCCGTAAATGTCGGAAAATTAAACTATTAATTGTCAGAAACTATGTTATGTCGGAAATAAAAAGTAGAATATCTGTATTATTTTACTGGAAAAAAGAATGCTGTCAAATTATTTAGATAATCTGTTTATTCTCCTGTCTGATTTATATGAAGATTTTTTCGGTCATAATTGTATATCTTTTACAATAAAAATCATTTTTTTTTTCTGTCGTTTACTTGCATATTTTAATATAGTAAAATCATGGGATATCACAAAAGAATATAGTGAAAAATCTGTATTTCCACTAAGCAATTAATTTTTATTGTATACCATGCTATGAATTAACTTTGACTTTTTCTGCAAGTTTGATTAAATTTTTCATAATAGAAGTGGACAAGTTTTTGTGTACATCGACGCTGCATGTTCATAAAGTTCATCGTGTTATAGAAATCTGATATGGCAACCCTTGGAAAAATTGTAGAAATGCTTTCTATATTTCTAAAAAAAATACAGCTACAATAAATGCATTTTCATAAAAATATTCTTAAGAGTACTGTCTCATTTGCCCCACAAATAATTGGAATGTTTATAAAACAACATCTGAAAAATGTTAAGTACTGATCGCTTCGCCCGAGGAGTTCTTGGACTCGTTTGTAAACTATCTATTGTTTTTAAAGATGTGTAAAAATCTATTACAACGAAAAACTTTTTTTTCGATGTTTTTATTTATTAATTTATTTATTGATTAAAATTCGCCTACAGCCCCATCCCTCCCAAGTTTTCTTTATCGTTAAACGTGCCGATTTTTTTAGTAGCCCACATGTACCAGTAGGTGTTAAGATTCTGCAATCTTCGCTATAGACAAGGGGTTCCGATGCGCTTCACATCTCCACCATGCACTAGAGTAGATTTTGAATCGGGAACCCTTTGCTAGCAAGGTTTAGATACAAAGTATATATTGCTAATTTAAGACTGATCATTTTAATGCCGAGTCCCATGGCAGTGTTTCATCTGTATATCAGCCAAAATATTAGTAAGAAGATGTGGTCAGTTAAATTTTATTAAATGTATGTTTAAAATTAAAAATGTTTTCCATCGACAATGCGTTATTTTAATTGTTCAATAGAAATAAGGTGATATTCCAACTATATTTTTTATTCAAAAAAAAAAAAAAACAAACTTTCGA
This sequence comes from Saccostrea glomerata, assembly GCA_003671525.1. Classification (NCBI taxonomy): domain Eukaryota; kingdom Metazoa; phylum Mollusca; class Bivalvia; order Ostreida; family Ostreidae; genus Saccostrea; species Saccostrea glomerata. Next base: position 12,117 of record PRKT01001333.1, on the reverse strand, counting down.
ACAGATAAATCATTTTGAATGTGCTGAAAGCTACAAATCCTTTTTTGTTCTTAAAAATATATATTAAAAAAGTGTCATAATTTTTTTCTTAAATGATAATCCTTTTCTTCTAGACCTCATTCATATTTCTATTTATAATTGAAAGATTCTGCAAGTTTCGATAAAAGGTAATGCATGTGACTGAAGAAAAAAAGGGGGGGACAAGTGTCGCTCTCTGTCATTTTAACACGAGCATAAAAATGACATCCTGAATGGAAACTTAAACAATTGATTTGAACGAACTTTTCGATTTAAATTTAAAATTCATAATGAATTACTTGTAAGCTATGATAATATATCAAGTTTGTAAAAGTCCTCATAAAAGAATTATTTAAACAAAATAAACAGGATTAAATCATCATCTAAATACTTGAATTCATATTACAGATGGTGTCATAAATATTAGGGCGATATATACGGCGACAGTTGCTAATTACACCGTGTAAATGCATCCCTAAAACACGTCTTTTCAGCACGTAATCGCAAGTGTGCTGCGGGGAAAAGGATAACGTCATCAAAAAGTAACAAATGTAATGCTACTATTACGACATAGACAGCGCAAGGGGCAACTTGATATTTTTTTTCTCAATTTTCAGATTTAATAATTAGAATTTGTCGTGTGCAATCCATTTTTAAATCATATTGTGAGAGTGAGTCTAAAAGGGCTGAACACAGTTCTATAAATTAAAACACATTTTATCAAGCGTGAGGGAGTCCACTGTTGTTTTATTGTGTGAAAACTACAATAAAGAAATAATTTAATGTTATACAACTTGTAACCTAACATTTACTTAAGTTAACTGGTCAAGTTAAGGGAAAATCTACCGTCTAGGTATTTTTAGTGACCGTCTTAAACTACAGGTACATTACTGTAGGGTTCTGTGGGGAAAATACCTACTTTTCGCTCTTCAAAGCAAATAATGCAAAAACAGTTTTTTTTCTGAAATTATAATATGTGATGAATATCATTATACTATACAATGTGTATATGAAAAACAAAATTATATTATTGGTTTCCAGAGAGGGAATCTCAAAATTGATAGAGTACTACAAAAAATGACAGATACAAAGGATTTATACAGAAAAAAAAATAGAAAGATAATTGTGCGATTCTCAAAATCCTCTGTGTCTAATTTCAAGAGCTTATAATGTATACTTAAGTTTTATAACATTTTTATTGAATCAGTTATCTTAACGTCACAAACTCACTTTTGCATCGTCAATCTACCTATAATTTCAACAACTACTTTAAAATCAGTTTAAAAAAATATTTTATTTTATTTTGATGAGCGAAGCATTGCGCAATGAAAACTCCAATTGGCTCCCTTAAGAATGAGGGAACATAGACTGACTTCGAATCAGCTAGGGATCATGACTAAAAGCTAATAAGATTAATGGTTATTCTCTTCACCATCATCTACATGTAGCATATACTTCTTTCCATTAATGTGAAAAACGTTGAAATAATTTTAGGAACACCAATGGTAGATGCGATTCTCAAAGACTGGCAAGAAGAGAACGTTGCTTTTATTCCTACAAAAGCAAGTAGGATCGTCGAAGAAAAGCTTAAAAGTCATAACCTAGTCGTAGTGGTTGGAAATTCTGGATCTGGCAAATCGGCGATTATTCAACATATTGCACTTAAGTATAAAGATCGGGGATGTAATGTCATACCTGTGGATAAAGTTAGAGAGATAAAAGAGAAATATTCACATGGAATCTTCTCAGAAAATCAGACAATTTTTGTATTTAACGATCCGTTAGGTAAGGAGTCGTTAGATCAAAAATCTTATCATTCATGGAGATCATATGAAACTACACTGAACATTTGCTTGAAGAAGGTCAAACTACTGGTGTCTTGTAGAAGATGCGTTTTTAATGACAAGAGAGTGGGAGGCATTTTATCTGGGGAATCCACCATAGTAGAAATTGACAACAAGGAAAACAAACTTACAGAAGAAGAGAAAAGAGCAATTTTCAATCAGTATGCACAGAATCTTAAGCTTTCCGAAGAAATTATTTCTAAAATTATCCAAACAAATGCATACTTCCCATTGCTTTGTAAGCTTTTTTCTAAAGAATCAAATTACAAGGAAATTGGAGTTGATTTCTTCAGACAACCATACAAGTTCATCAAAAAAGAAATTGAATTTTGGAAGACAACAGACCGTAAGAAATACTGTGCTCTTATTTTAATTGTAGCTTTCGAAAACGATCTAAGAATCGATGACATCGACGAAAATGACAATTCTGAAATCAAATACATGAAAATTTTAAGAATGTGTGAGTTATCACAAAGCATACATATTTCGGCCATTCAGAGTACTCTAAATGAACTGAAAGGATCATATGTCAAACGTATCGGGGATAGTTTCCAATTTCTTCACGACTTTATTATGGAGATATCAACTCTGGTGTTTGGTGTTGATTGTCCACGAGAGACAATACAGTACGCAGACAGTGGTTTTCTGAGACGTCGGGTGAGGATAGAAGACGATACAGAAGAGGAAGATCGCGATGCATTCACTGTTTACCTGCCTAAGAAGTACATTAGAAATCTTGTGGAGAGGTTTATTACTGACATGCAAACAGAACATTTTGTAGATGTTGTTCTCAACCAATGTTTGAGAAATAAAAATGTGAAGAAAGAGTTTGTGGACAGTGTAAAGTCTTCAGAAAATCTGTCAAACATTGATATAAATATAAAATGTTCAATAGATAAGTCAGAGTTTGTAAAACTGTCAAGTGAGTTTAGCATATCAAGACTTACTTTTCTTGATTGGAGACGTGAAATATGTCCTTTGAATGGATTCATAGTATTTCGTCATGATGACATTTCTCTATCTTTTATAAGATGTATAAACAGAAAATCATTGCAGGATCTTTTAGTATTGTCTGCCGTGTGTGCTAATGGAGGATTAAACTTATTACATAGTCTGAAACAAGAATACATAGAAACGGCTTTAAATGAAATTTGGGGGTTATTTTATCCAATCCACATTGCTTCGGTCTTCCATAACTATGAGATTATTCCAGAGTTAATAAGACTCGGTGCTGACGTCAACATGTTTAGTGCTGGTGATATCTGGACTCCGTTAATTTTGGCAGCAGGAAATGATGAAGAACATTTGAGAGAAGCTGGAAAGGAGACAGAAGATGGAGAAAGACGTAATAAAACTATTTCCTGCTTATTGAATAATGGCGCCAAAATCAGTTTATGTGGCGATGATGGAAAGCCACCTCTGTTGATAGCTTGTCAAAAAGGATATACCAGCACAGTACAAGTGTTACTGAACAATGGCGCCGACATCAATCCTTGTGATGTGAACAGAATCAGTCCTCTATGGATAGCTTGTCAAAATGGACATGATAGCACAGTACAACTGTTACTAAGCAACGGGTCAAATATCGATTTATGTGACGAAAATGGAACGAGTCCTCTTTGGATAGCTTGCGAGCGTGGACATGACAGCACGGTTAAAGTGTTACTCCAAAATGGCGCTGACATCAATATATGTGGTATGAACCGAATCAGTCCTCTATGGATAGCTTGTCATAATGGACATGAGAGCACGGTTAAAGAATTACTTAAATATGGGGTCGATATCGATTTATGTGACGAAAATGAAGTGAGTCCTTTATGGATAGCTTGTGAAAATGGACATAAATGTACAGTACAAATGTTACTAAACAATGGCGCCAACATCAATTTATGTAATAAAGATGGAGCTAGTCCTCTGTGGATAGCTTGTAGAAATGGACATGATAGCACGGTGCAACTATTACTGAACAACGGTGCCAACGTCCATTCATGTAATAATGATGGAGCAAGTCCCCTGTGGATAGCTTGTAAAAATGGACATGACAACACTGTTCACGAATTACTAAAAAACAAGGCCGATATCGATTTATGTGACGAAAATGGAATTAGTCCTTTATGGATATCTTGTGAAAAAAGACGGTACAGTACAGTGCAAGTGCTACTGAACAATGGCGCCGACATAAATCTTTGTAATGTGAACAGAATCAGCCCTCTATGGATAGCTTGCCAAAATGGACATGATAGCACAGTACAACTGTTACTAAGCAACGGGTCAAATATCGATTTATGTGACGAAAATGAAACGAGTCCTCTTTGGATAGCTTGTGAAAATGGACATAAAAGTACAGTACAAGTGTTACTAAACAACGGCGCCAACGTCAGTTTATGTAACGAATATGGAGTTAGTCCTCTATGGATAGCTTGTAAAAATGGACATGACAACACGGTTCAAGAATTACTAAAAAACGGGGCCGACATCGATTTATGTGACGAAAATGGAATTAGTCCTTTATGGATATCTTGTGAAAAAAGACGGTACAGTACAGTGCAAGTGCTACTGAACAGTGGTGCCAACATCAATTCATGTAACAATGATAAAGCTAGTACTCTATGGATAGCTTGTAAAAATGGGCATGATAGCACGGTACAACTGTTACTAAGCAACGGGTCAATTATCAATTTATGTGACAAAAATGAAACGAGTCCTCTTTGGATAGCTTGTGAAAATGGACATAAAAGTACAGTACAAGTGTTACTAAATAATGCCGCCAACGTCAGTTTATGTAATAAAGATGGAGCTAGTCCTCTGTGGATAGCTTGTAGAAATGGACATGGTAGCATGGTGCAACTATTACTGAACAACGGTGCTAACGTCAATTCATGTAAAAATGATGGAGCAAGTCCCCTGTGGATTGCTTGTAAAAATCGACATGACAACACGGTTCACGAATTACTAAAAAACGGGGCCGATATCAATTTATGTGACGAAGATGGAATCAGTCCTCTTTATATAGCTTGCCAACATAGTCATGATTGCATGGTACAAATGTTACTAAAAAATGGCGCTGATGTTAATATATGTGACAAAGATGGAATCAGTCCGTTTTATATAGCTTGCCAACATGAACATAATTGCATGGTAGAGCTTTTACTGAACTCTGGTGCCAACTACAATTTATGCAATAATGATGGATTTAGTCCACTCCTTATAGCTTGTCAAAATGGACATGATAGCACTGTACAATTGTTGCTGAACAACGGTGCTGACATCAATTTATGCAATGAAAATGGAGTCAGTCCTCTTTATATTGCCTGTCAAAATGGTCATGATAGCACGTTACAACTGTTACTGAAAGAATCCGCCAACATCAATTTATGTAATAAAAGTGGAGTCAGTCCTCTTTGGATAGCTTGTCAAAATGGACATGACAATATTGTCAAGCTTTTAATGATCACTGGCGCTAAACTCCTATTAAACAATGAGAATGAAATCAATTTATGCGATCAACAAGGAAGCAGTCTTCTTTACAAAGCATGTCGAAGCGACCATGACAGTACAGTTCAATTGTTACTGAGCCACGGCGCGAATGTGAATTTATGTGATAAAGACGGTAGCAGTTCTCTTTATATAGCTTGTCAGATGGGAAATGTTAAGATAGTACAACTCTTACTACACAATGACGCTGATATTAATTTATGTAATGATAATGGAGATAGTCCTCTGCACATAGCCTGTCTAAATGGACATGACCGCATTGTCAAACTGCTTTTAAACCATGGCGCTGAAATAAATCATTGTGATAATGAGGAAAATAGTGTTCTCTTCAAAGCCTGTCAAAATGGTCATGAAAGCATAGTTCAGTTGTTATTGAAAAGTGGAGCTAATGTAAATTTATGCAATAAATACAATTACATTCCTCTCCATATTGCTTGTGAAAACGGACAAAACAGCACTGTTGAATTTTTACTGAAAAACTGCACTGATATTAATTTTTGTGAAAATAATGGAGAAAGCCCTCTGTTAAAAGCCTGTCAAAATGGACGTGATAGCATAATCCAGTCATTAATTAACAGAGGAGCTGATGTAAATTTATGCAGCAAAAGCAATTGCAGCCCTCTTCATGTCGCATGCCGATATGGGCATTACAGTACAGTGCAACTGCTACTAAACAATGGCGCCAACATCAATTTTTGTGATGATGAACGAGTCAGTTCTCTTTATACAGCTTGTCGGTATGGAAATGAAAGCATGATACAACTGTTACTGAACAACGGTGCCGACATCAATTTATGTGACAACGATGAAGACAGTCCTCTTCATGTAGCTTGTGAAACTGGAAATGAGAAAACAGTAAAACTGTTACTAGACAACGGTGGCGACATTAATTTATGTAATAAAAGTGGATTCAGACCTCTTCATGTAGCTTGTGAAACTGGAAATGAGAAAACAGTAAAACTGTTACTAGACAACGGTGGCGACATTAATCTATGTAATAAAGATGGATTCAGTCCTCTTCATGTAGCTTGTGAAACTGGAAATGAGAAAACAGTAAAACTGTTACTAGACAACGGTGGCGACATTGATTTATGTGATAAAGATGGATTCAGTCCTCTTCATGTAGCTTGTCAAAATGACAATGATAGCACAGTACAACTGTTACTAAAATCCGGTGCCAACATCAATTTATGCGATAAAGATGGAGACAGTCCCCTTTGGATAGCTTGTGTAAACTCACATTGCAACACGGTCAAACTTCTACTGAATTCAGGTGCTGATGTAAATTTATGCAATAAAGGCAACTGCAGTCCGCTGTTTCTGGCGAGTTTTAATGGTCATGACAGCATGGTTAAACTTTTACTAAACAACGGTGCAGACATCAACTTATGCGACAACGACAAAACCAGTCCGCTCTATACAGCCTGTGAAAATGGATATTATAGCACAGTCCAGTTATTATTAAAAAATGGTGCTCGTGTTAATTTGTGCGATAAAAATAATAAGAGTCCAATATGCATAGCATGCCATTATGGTCATGACTGTATTGTTGATCTTTTACTAAATAACGGTGCTGAATTTCCAACTGACGAATTCAGTAATTTTAATTGATACAGTGGCTTCATTTTATTTCTACGTGTATTTATAATGGCATTTTTAGCAAATATCACCTTTCATCGGGTCTTATTTGGTCAGACATGTTTTATAGCAGGTGATACTCTTTTGGTTTTTTTTTACTGGTGTGTCAGAGGAACGTTCCCTGATCAAAACATTAGGCTCATGGTGAATTTGCCGACCAAAGGGGATATTTACTTTTCTTCGGCATCCGATTCCACCTTGGTTCTGGTTCATGGTGTTCCTTGTTTTTTGTTTTATTTAAAGATATTTATTGTTTTTTAAAAAATTGTGTTTATTGATCTTTTTTTTTCTTCTAATTGTAGTGATTAATGTTAATTGCCAAGTTTTCATCGACAATTTATTTTCACGAGATTGATACTATGTATGCTAAAACAAGATCTATAAACATTTATTATATAGAAAAGTAAAACTATATTTTTCGATGTCGTGTTATTGTTCTATAAAATACTTAAGAATATTTTTATACGCTAAAATTAAATTTTTGCAAGTAGACGCAAGAATTAAGAATATATTCTTAAAGTCTTATGGCCACATAACTACCTTTATTACAGGCTGGAAGGAAGCAGTCTGATATTTTAAATACATATACATGTACAAAACTGTCCTGTACGCAGCATTGTTAAGGCTTGAATAAGGGGGCGGGGCCTAATTTATACGGGAAAAATTTACTGTGACGTCACACAAAAATACGACTTTTATGTTTTTCTCATAATACCTGAAAATGAAATAATTTGCAACTCTTAAAAGTATTAGCATAACAAACAACATTATTACTTAACAATGTATTAAAAAAAAATTGCTAGTTAAATCCCATGTAGCTGGTTAAAATCTAAGCACTCGTCGCGATGAATTGTAAACATGACGTCATATTAGTAAAAATGACGTACTTCATATGCTGTGAGAGGCAGATTAAGGATTTTTTTTTAAATACGAAAAATGCGTTTTATTATTAAACGGAATATTACTTACAGGTTTTAAATAGCCGATTAATACCAATGTATAGCCTTTATTTAGTGCTATTATTAATTAACGACCAAGAGAATTTATTTTATTAATTAAGTCTTCTTTTTATGTACAGGTTACGTATATTTTACATCGAGATGCCTCATAAAATCTTACTTTCGCAAGGGCATACACTACATAGATCTGAACCATTTTTTGAATATAGATAAAGGATATTTTCCTTAACTTGAAAAGTGTTGCTGCTTTCTTTAAATCGAGGCCGTGATTTTATAAGTACACAAAATATTTGTTAAAAGTCAAACATATTTCGACATTGGCCTATTTACTTAAAAATTTTAGTATTAAAATGCGAATTCTATTTAAAGCAGCAGCACTTTTTAGAAACTACAAAGTATGCAGAAGCAATTTATAGCTTGAATTTTTTATTTCAATTAGGGTATGTACTTGGGATATTGAAATTCTTTATTGACCTACATTCCGGGTACCTACTATGCATTCATCGCGTGACTGTCCATCGATGGGACCAAACTCTATACAATACAGAGTATGTTATACTATGCTATTTCCATAAGTATTTAAATTCTGTGATAATAGAACAGCCGAATAAAAATAAATTCAATTTTAAAAACAAATCCCATTTTTGCACTTCTATTTTCCGTTGATTTCTCATAGTAAGCCTTAACAGTGCTGCGTATTTCTTCAGGATTGTTTTACTTTTCTGTGATGTTGGTAATAGTTATTTGTTTTGATAAGGACTTTAGATGATTGCATCAGATATTTGATGAGTTTTTACAGCACACTGTAATATATTGTGGATGAATCATATGGATTTATCAAAATTGGTTGGGACCAATTTTTGCTGTCTGTATAAAAATTAAAAGTTTTTGGGGATTAAATTTCATGTATTCCCTCAAATTCGTTGAGGAAGGTGCGCAAAAATTCTACGAAAGAAAAAAATTACATCACATTTTTTTTTTGAAATCCCATTTCTAGGGCTTTTTTTTTCTTTTCTTTACTTTTGTACTTCAAAATGTGTGAATTAATTTTGTTTAATCAATTGTTTCATATTGCTTTGTTTTATATTATGCTTTATATGATTGGAATAATTTATACACTATTGTTGAAAAAGGAAGAAGGAAGGAATGTATCTGTTGTGCAAAATGTTATTTACTGAGTTGATCTAAAAGTACACATCGATAGGTCTTAACGATTATAGCACGAGTTACAATTGAAATGATATATTAAATTATGCAATAAATGTGGCATAAGTTATTGTGAAACATGCATGTTTTGTTTGCCTCTGATATAATACATGTAAGTCATTTTCAGGATTATATTTTATGCAGTTTTTTTTTATAATGTGTTTATAATCATTCACCAATCAGAATGCAGGGGAGGACATTTACATTTCAAAGTCATCACATTAAAATATCATTATATACTAAAATATTATTTTTTTCCGAATGGAAGCAGAAATAGAAAGTGTGCAATACAACATTTATGAAACTTGAGAGAATGCAAGATGTAAAATACCTACAGTTGTCGGAAACTTGGTTAAAAAATGTAACTGATAAATAACGATTTTTTCATCATAAATGAACTTAAAAAAAGGCCCCACTTTGGACCTCAGAGAAACATATTCAACTTTGCTGTAATACAATAAGATCTAGATTACCTATATTTATCTATCAAAAAGTGACACAGTTCCAGCAAAATTTCTGCAGTTTTTTTGTAAGTCATCATTTCGTAAGATCTATGGTCGACACAATAACTTTTTCAACAAATAAAAATCTATCATTAAGTCAAATGCTGACTACCTTTCTTCATAGTGATTGCTAGGCCATTAATTACACACTGAATTGTCGACGGATTTTAACGTTATTACCCGATCATGACAAGTAGCACCCGGCGAGTGTGAGCGGTTGGCAGGGGATGGCACGTGATCCCACCTCTGATGCTTTGGAGGTCCCTGTTTGCTTTGCTTCTATTTTGTATCGTTTTTCTGAACTTTTGAGTTCAAGTACTGTTTGTTACATGTAACTCCATGCTTTATACAATATCCTAATCGAACAACCTTTATAATCATGGATTAAAGAGCATGGAGTTATAATAAAAAATGTTTTATCAAGAATTTATTGAAACAACGCGTTATATGACACATCCTTGCACTTTCACAAACCAAGATGTATTTTCAAAACGTATGTAAAGTATGAATTGTAAGTGTATTAATGAAAAATATTAAAACAGTAATTCAGCAAAGTCAAAGTAGAAATGTGAGAAAGCAAAACCAGAATTGTCAGTGTTGTGTGCAGAGCTAGTTTTACAACTTGAACAAACCCGGTGAAATGTTTAAAATTAAAATTAATAATTTGTATTAAAATTTATAATTTATTAATAAATTAATAATTAATAGATCTCTTAATCTTAGTAAATCTGGGGTCAATATCCATTTATGTGTTTACAAAAACAATTTACGTTTTCCTGGTGTGTTAAATTAGTAAAACTCTGATTTCTTTCATAATTTAAATCCAAAATCATTTTTGTTGAAATTCTATCAGATGCTTAGTGGATATTTTTATTGACAAGAAGCTCACTCCTCCATGGTACCTGATCCCACCTATGATGTTTTGGAGATATGTTTTTGCGCTGCTCCTATTCAGTTTTGTTTAATGATTTTTTTAGCTTTCAAGAATACTGTTTGTAATCTGAGGTCCAAGCAGAAAATATACAGGCCATGTTAAACCGGCTGCCATGGATTAACGTCAGGCTATGCATGCGTGAGAATGCTTAAGAGTTAAACCCTAAGAAAACTTGCCCGTAAAAAAATAGCCCTATTCCAATTAGAATATGCAATTCACTGGTGAATCTCTCTTTTAAATCTGCATATCGAATTTATATATTCATTGGTGGATCCAAATTTTTCTCTTATACATATACCTTTTGATACAAATTAAACATTGATTCCATGGCACAAGCGTTTTAAAAAATAGGAAGAACTTGCAGTATATAGATTACTTAACAACTTGAATTGAAAACTTCATTCAACGACTGCTTCTAGCTAATAGAGGGAAATGGAGATAGCGAACGGCATTCAATCTCAATGTCCATAAAACATACAAAATAAGAGCAGAGGAAACACGGACCCGTGAAACATCAGAGGTGGGATCAGGTGCCATGGAGGAGTAAGCATTCCCTGTTGACCGGTTACAACTGCCGTGTTCTCCTTGTCATGATCAGGAAATAGCGGGAAAAACCGTCATCAATTTTGACTTTAAACGCGACTGCTGAAATCATGAAAAACAAAATAACATGAAAAAAAATATCTGAAGAACTGCATTTCTTTTTGTGACAGAAATACAGAAGAGGCCTACTCTCTAACCAAATGGTGGCCCATTTAGCTTTATTCTAAATGCAAGGAGAAATAGAAAATCTGGATTTGTTTGCATTTACAGAGTTATACATTTCAATTATTTCAGTTTTGTCAGTTATTCAAATCTTTGAAGTACATGTTAGGTAAAGAAAATCAAAATGCTGTGCTTTATAAATGCAAAAAAACTAGAAACTATCGTATATATTCGGATTAAGGACGTTCTAAACACTGCATACGGATGACTTTAAACAAGACAGTTGATATTCCATGGAGCCACTTAAACTTCGTTGCCATGCATGGTCACCGATTTTGATGAAACTTCACCTATTCTCACACTACTGGCTTTTAAAACCCCTGTCCGTATGAAAATTTTCTGTCTTTCTCTCCATTATACATTTTCACAGTAAGCTACGGTATATCTACAGTAAAGAGGAAAAGTTTACACACTCCTAGAACACTGTCCTGTTACCTAAGATGTTGAATTATCAATTAAGTACATTTAGTTATTTACCTTAAAAAATTTTACAAACTACAAACACATAGTTATACATTTTTTTATTTGTTAAGAGACTTTTTAGTGCTGAAAAGATTAAATCTTTGCTTCAAAAATATTTATCTATCTATTTTCTAAATTAGTTTTTTAATTAATCTTTGAATTGATTAATTAATTTAATTTTTTACTTTTTTTTTATTTTGTGAACACCTGTTTAATTCATATAATACTTGTAATAATTTTGTTTAAAAAAAAAAACTCCAAAAACAGCAGGGATAATACTGCATCGACAAGGT
>PRKT01001332.1:76945-97950 GCA_003671525.1 Saccostrea glomerata | reverse complement strand
CATACAATGACACTCAACTCTCAGCAATAACATTCCCACACAATGACACTCAACATTCCCATACAATGACACTTAATCTCAGTAATAACATTCCCATACAATGACACTAAACTCCCAGTAATAACATTTTCATACAATGACACTCAACTCCCAGCAATAACATTCCCATACAATGACACTAAATTTCCAGTTTTAACATTCCCATACAATTACACTCAATTCCCAGCAAAAACATTCCCATACAATTACACTCAACCCCCAGCAATAACATTCACATACAATGAAGGACACTCAACTCCCAGCAGTAACACTCCAATACAATTACACTCAACTCCCAGCAAAAGCATTTCCCATACATTGACGTTAAAATTCAAAGGATCAGCCCTGATTTAATGAAGTCAAATAAAACATATGCTTACATGTATACACGTTTCTTTTAAAATTCCCTAATGGAAGATTCAGAGACAAAAAGTTTTTGCTCTGTCCATCCGGCTATATGTATATGTTTGCTGTCAAAATTTTAATTTTAGCCATAATTTTATATATATATTACAGGTATATTTTTCGTGACAAGAAAATTCTTCGGGTACCAACATATTGGACCTCTTGGCCTTTTGAATTTGATTCAATTTTTTGCAAAATTTTCAAAAAGTTCAACTTGGGTCATATCTTATAAACAGTTAATGAGAGGATATTCATACTTCACATGTGCATTGTCTTTAACAAGACCTTCCCTTGGTTTTTCACAATTTTGACTTTTATGGATAATTTTGGGTGTCACCTACTTTTTGGAGTTAATAATCTGGGCGGGGCCTTCAGAGTAATGATTTGAATTGCACAGATTCGGGATTAAAATGAATGCAGTCTACCCCCTCATCCTTTTTCTATCAAAATTTCTGTTCAGTTTTATATCCCTTAATTAGGCTATAATCATGTGATACTACAGGAGGTTAGTCATTTGACTAATAAGGCATTGATTTTTTTTTGTTTATGGAATATACTAAAGATCAACATCATTGACAATATATGTTCCTTATCTAAATGAAATGTAAGATGTCACATATTTTAAAAAAATCAGAATGGGAACAAATACTTATGTATAAAGTATATGTACAGAAAGATAATGATAATTTGGACAAACAAAAAACAGAATTATGAGTAGAGAATATGAAATGATGAGTAAAAATACATAACATCTGTAACTCATTAAGAATTTTCAAGAAATAAACTCTAAATAAATATCTTGGGTTTAGGGGGAAAATAAAAAATGGGATAATTTTGTTTACGGTAACAATACAACTGAGGTTAGAAACATGTAGAAACACTACTCCAAATATTTGATGAAATCTTGCAAGTCTTTAAGCATTTCATAAACTCTGAAAAGTGGAGTGAAAATAAGCACACATATACATATGTATGACCGATCAGTGAAACTAAAATTTAACTTTTTTGCTTGAAATTAAAATATTTTACAAAATTTAATATTTTTCTTTTATCAATTCCTCTAAAAATCTTTATATTCCTTTAAAAGTGAACGTTTATATTAAAATTTGCAAAAAAATATTTTTGTTGATATTTCTTGTCATGCTATTATAAGAGATACATAGGATGTAAAGTATATGGTATATTTCTCTAGCCTATTTTGGTCTCCATGCTTTTGAATTAATTCCCTTTGAATATAAGACAATTTTTTGTTTTATGTGCATTGTGATATGAATTTGATGACATACAGTAAGATGCATGTTAAAGCCACAAGACAAAAATCACACTACTTTTAAAATCTCCTTCACAATCAAATTATAATAATCACACGGGTTTAAAAACAACCTATATTTCACTAACCCACACACACCCAGCTTTCTTTGTTGTTTTAAATTTTGTTTGTTTGAAAAATTTTTATGCCACTTATCTCGGGAGATTTTTTGGTCCACGAGCTGCACTGTAATCGGAAGTGGGCGAGACATTTGTTGACTTTCTATTTTGTGTCTGTGCATTTCTCATACACACCTTTGCAGTTTAATACAGATAATATGTGGTAACAGATGCTTCAGTTTTTGACCTACTTATGAAAAAATCAACCTTTGCAATATATGTAAAAGCTTTCACTTTTCACATACCTGTAACAAGATGTTTCCAAGCATGTTATGATTTCGCCCATTGGCCGTAATTTTCATGTTTGACCTAATTTTCAAAACATTTTACTTTGGTGTTTACTTTTGAATAACTTAATGATATGAAAGAGCGTTTATAAATGGTATTTTATTCACAGATGTAAAAGTGAATAGGATTGGGCAGCAGACTCAGTCTATTTTAGCCCTCTCTATACATCAAGGTCAAGGTGAATGCATGTACAGAATAAATAATAATGAAAAAGAATGTACAAAGAAAAATAAAACAAAATGAACAATAAGTAACAGAAAAAATAAGCAATTTATAGAGGAAATAGGGAATAAGTAATATCTTTCAATCAACTACAAGGTTTTTGGGTAAGTTGATCTTTTGTAAAACTGGCTCCCTGAACTTTAAAATACACGTACGTTTAACATTTTACAAATGTATTCAATCTTCTCTAATGTAGTGTTCTGCGTTAAATTGTCTATTTTAATACAAGTGTGTATATAGAAATTATTAATTTGTATTATTCTGCTATATGAACATTCAAAATATGTTCTTTCGAAATGTTTTAGAATTGGGTAGAGTTTCTTATGTGAATGCCTGAGAAATTCCACAAATGTAATCTAATCTGATCGATTTACTTGAACGACTTTATTAAATTTTAAAAGCTTACAAGTTTACTGCGCAGTTTGCAGTTAAAAAAAGATGGCCGACGAAGCTCAAACGATAAGTCAAAACGAATCTGTTCGTGCGCTGTGTGGTGGTTCAGTGATAGACAAATTTGTTCGTCCAACATTAGCCGAGTTTTTAGGGACCGCATTTCTGGTGTTTCTCTTGTGTTCTTGTGCTCCAATCCAACTTATTGGAGGCAAATTTTATGAAAATGTATATTCGGCACAAGTGAATGGATTTAGTTATGTATTTTTGATTTATGCATTCGGTGATATCAGGTATGAATTTATATTTTAACTAATGGCAGTGTTCATCTATAGGGAATTTTGACAGAAAAAAAGTTTTTAAAAATAACTCTTTTACAAAATGAAAATAATACTAAATGATACATGGATGAATTTAAAAACAAAATGACCACCCGCACTAAAAAACATGCAATTTTTATAATTTCTTTGTCTCAGCATATGTCTTTAGAGAGTGTCTAAATGCATGCTAAAATATCTAATTGATATCTCAATTAAAAAAAAATATCATGGCTAAAAAGTCAGGAGTGCAACAATTTTTTTGTGATATTTTAAAAATCAATATATATTTTTAAGGCCTTTGAAATTAACAATAACGGTTTGTGTTTAAAATAAGGACTTTCTTGATAATATTCAAAGTATTAGGCTTTAAATGTAGCCCGTAGCAACTATTGTTTGACCAACTTGTGGTAATGACTGATGTTGAACAAAAAAATTATACTATGTCAGGAGTGGAACAGTAAAAATAGTATATATTGCAAAAAAAAAAAATTTAAACATCTGAAAGACATTCAAGTCAAAAAAGAGTTTTCAAAGTGTAAAACAATAACTGATGCAGAATTTAAAAGACTTAAAAATGTTACTTAAATGACAAAAGAGTGCATTATGAAAGTTGAGTAGCTGTACATACAAAATAACGTCAGAATTTCAACAGTTGATGTTTCACTCCAAAGCATGACTAAATTTATCACTATATATAAAATTACATCTTATGATTTTCAGATTTTGGCACAAAGAAATTTTTACTAAAATATTTATCAATATTTGTCTGTGCTGCAGATGATCTAGATTTGCATGGTCAGGAGTGCAATACATTTTCTAAAGACTCAAGTTACTAGTATATTCTATTCATGTTAAGATAAAATTTTTCATTAATTATGATCTATTTGAATAACTTATAAAATCATTGACAGTTTTATTAAATCATTTGCCTTTTCCATTTTAACAATTCAGATGTGTCATTATCTTTTCTTATTAAGCAGGATGTATAACTATTTACTTAAATGGACAAAGAATAATGTTTGGGGAATTTATTGCTTCAATTTTTTTTAAATTAAAAACTTTTCAAATGTGAATTTTAAAAAAGTGTACAATTACAACCAAAAAACCTTTTTTTTAAGAGAGAAGAATCTTAACCAAATTTTAAATTTAATCATTTATATCCCTGTTACCATTTTAGAGCATGAAAAATAACATTTCTTTTGATTTCATAAGTATTTAGAAAGTCTTTAATGATGTAGCGATATCTACTAATATTAAATCTTTAATTTTTTTATCCAATTGCTTATACTAATGGACTTAAAGGAAGTTTATCTAGAATGCATCTTCTATATGTTAATATTACCTGTAGTGGAAAATATGTTAAGGGTAGTGGAAAATTTTCAAAATAAATCAATTCGGTGGTCATTATTGTACACTTCACCCATAATTTGCATTTCCATACTCAGTATGCTTTTTTCAAATGTTTATTAAAGTACATATTTAGTAAATTTCAAAATAGCTGATGACTGTTTTGTAGCGGCGGATATTTTAACCCAGTCATAACATTCGCTCTGACTTTGAATGGTGCGCTACCAGTGCTGGTTGCAGTATGCTTTTTCATTGCTCAGATTGGGGGAGGTCTCTTGGGAGCGGCATTGGCCCTTGTATGTATAATTATTTATTATTTATCAGGCACGAATCACAAAATGGAGAGGGAGGGGCGGCCCACCTTTAGTGGTATATCAATGAAACTTTCATTACCTAATGTTTTAGCTCACCGCGACGAAGTCAAAATGAGCTGATGTTAAACCCGGCGTTTGTGTCATGTCGGCGTCTGTGCCCCGGTTAAAGTGTTATGAGCAGGTCCATTACCAAGTAATTGTATACAAGTCCTACCTGGACCAAGCTTGCACGGATGATGCTTCTAGGGATGGACACTACCAGACTTGCTTCGGATGTTGGATCTGACCTTCATTTTCCAGATGAGTAACTAGGTTAAAGATTTTAGAGCAAGTCTATAACCAAGTAACTATAACTACTTGTACCACTGGTGGATTTATAGGGGCACAGGGTGCCCGTGTTTCCATTTGAGTCCAAAATATACATAAGTTGTAATAAATCAGTTTCTTTCAGTGTCTCCGTGGGCTCAAACCCCGACTCCAAATTGGTCTGCCCCATTTTTTCCCAATATTCCTAGATCCGCCATTGTCGTACAAACTTACATTGAAGATGCATTTAGTGATGGACACTTACAGACTTGCTTTGGATGCTAGATCTGACATATATTTTCCAGTTGAGTGACCAGCTTGATGTACTTGGAACAAGTCAATTCTTAAGTAACTAAGAGCCATACATGGACACTAACATGGACATTAATTGCATGGAGGGTGTTTCAAGGGATAGACACACAGCTTTGCTTTGATCAGAAAATATTTTTCAAATGAGTGACCAGGTTAAAGTTTTAAAAGCAGTTTATTCATAAGTAACAATAAGCCCTACATGGAACAAACTTGCATGGATGATGTATCTAGGGATGGACAATTACAGGCTTGCTTTGGATGTTTGATAAGAATAATATTTTTCAAATACTTGACCAGAGTACTGTTTTAGAAGCAGTTTCATTACGAAGGAACTATAAGCGCAACCTGGGCCAAACTTGCATGGATGATGTATCTAGGGACGGACACTTGCTTCGGTTTTTGGAACTGGCCTATATTTTTCAGGTTTCCGGTATAATTAAAAGTTAAATATTTACATTCGTTGTGTTTTTCTAGTAAGCCAACTGTGAAATTGATTTGAAAACCATTTTCGTGTATACTCACGCGTAGAAATATACACGGAGAAACGTGGGTTAATGTGATGTCACAATGAGGCTGCAGCGACGTTAGTAAAGATGCAAAGATATAGGGCAGCGAGAAATTAAAAAAGTTAGCATATTTTAGTTGCTTCCAAACATGTAAAATGTAAATATAAGAATGTTTTTCAGTTTAGTGTGAATTATTGGTTTGTGAATCACACAGACTTGCACGTAGGCATATTTTTCATGAAGCCCGCTTCATGAAATATGCCTACGTGACAAGTCTGTGTGATTCACACACCAATAACTCACACAAAACTGAAAAACATTCCTTAATTGAGTCCTACTTTAACCAAACAGCTTGGATGTTGTATCTACTTCCAGATAAGCTTTGCTTTGCTGAATCGAAAATAAATTTTCCTAATGAGTGACCAGGATAAGGTTTTTAAGTACCTCTAAAATCTTATTGCCTGTTATGATTAAACTTGCATGGATGATGAAGCTTAGGATACACACGTCCAGCCTTGTTCCATATGTTTGAACTGACAGACATTTTCTTGATAAATACATAGGTTAATTTTTATTTAAGCAGGTCCATTGTCAAATAAATATAAGTTTTAATTTAACCAAACGTTTATGGATCTCGGGATCTCGGGATGTACCCATGTGCTCACTTACTAGGAATAAATTGTATTATTATATACCCATCAATTTCCCTGTTTTTGTTACTGTTAATTTTTACAGAGTTTGATCCGATTTTCCGGATCACCACATTGTGGTTTTCTGGATCCATATGACCACTCTCTGAAACTGATGACGTAGTACGCAAAAACATGACGTTATTTTTCTTGCGCGTTAAAAAAAGTCCCTTGTTTTATGGATAAATATTATACAATTGATCTCTAAAGTTTTATTCTGCTAAATTTAGCTAGTTATAAGGGGGTATATAATAAATTCATCATTATAACAGTAACTTGATCCGAAGAGGCGTATCACGTCTCGTTGACAGGCGCGGATCATCAGATCAAACTCGACGCTTCGCGTCTCGTTAGATCTGATGATCCGCGCCAGTCAACTCGACGTGATACGACCCTTCGGATCAAGTTACTGTTATAATAATATATATTTATTATATACCTAACGAATATCAGTCAATTTGACTGTTGAATTTACGCTATTTTCCGGATCACCACACTGTTCTTTTCTGAATCCATATCACCACTCTCTGAAACTGATGACGTAGTACGCAAAAACATGACGTTATTTTTCTTGCGCATTAAAAAGTCCCTTGTTATTATGCATTAGTTAAATATAGACAACATTCGTAGACGTGAGCTGCAAAATCTTTGATTACCTTTTTTTTTTTAACTTTTCACCCCGTTCTCTCCCCTCGGATTTACGTGTTGCCTGTAGTTGTTGACATTTTTTTAAATTATGAGTTAAAAGCAACGTAAAATTACTTCAAAATTTTAAACTTTTTTTTATTTCATTTCTTCGTAAGGCTGCTATTCCGACGAATGAATACAAACGATTCATCGGAGGAGCAACAATGCTTATAAATGAGACAGAACCTGGCTGGGCAGTTCTGGTAGAGGGCATCCTTACGTTTATAGTAACTTTCACTGTTTTACTCACAACGCTGGATAAAAAGAAGAAAAAAATGTCACCTCTAGCTATTGGATTCTCCTTCATTGCTTGTTCTCTGTCAGGGTAAGATTTAAAGACCAATGGTATACTGGTAATAAATGATTTACATGTGACAGGTTTAGATATACATGTAAATAAAGAAGATGAGTGAACAAGGCAGTCGTTATGTCCTTAGTGCAACAAACATAAAGGTGAAAAATTAAATCTTAATTATATGAAATTTTTCATTGATATTTCATCTAACATTTAAGTATACGTTGTGTAAAATTTCTACAATATACAAAATTTTTTCAGAGATTAATTTTTCGACTCTATGAAAAAGCATACACAGACTAATTAGGTAGTCTGATATAATTGTCGTTTTCCAGACTTTTTTTCACGATTTTGATATTTTAGAACTAGTGCCATTATGATAACTGAGAATTCGTCGCCTCTAACCGGAGGTGTCAATTCTCTGGTGGTGACCTATTGTTATCTGTTTTCGTCCGTCGTTGTGCGTCGCCAGTCGTCCGTCGTCCGCCGTGTGTAAACATTCTAACATTTTCAGCTTCTTCTCTGTCACCGCTCAACCAACTTCAACTAAATTTGGCAAAAAGCATATATGGGTTAAGGGGAACAAAATTGTTAATTTCTTGGTCCCTACCCCCTCCTTCTGGGGCCTGAGGGGTGGGGCCAAATTCAAAAATTAATGCAATTTTTAAAAATCTTCTTTATTCCTGGACATCAAGCAGCCAAACTGTTGGCATGATTGTAATCAGCATTGAGTCCTCTACCAGAATTGTGAAATTCATGGCCCCTGGGTCAGGGATTCTATTGCTAGGGCGGGGCTAAATAGATTATATAGTGAAAATGCATAAATTCTTTGAAAATCTTCTTCTCTGCTCCAGGATATTAAATAAACTAACTACGTACAATGTTATGTTTGATAAGGTTGCCTCTATCGAAATTGTGAAATTCATGGCCCGTGGGTCAGGGGTTCTAGTGCTAGGGCGGGGCTCTATTGATTATATAGTGAAATTGCATAAATTCTTCTCTGCTTCTGAGCATTGAATAAACTTACCAAGTACATAGTTATGTTGAATAAGGCTGCCTCTTCTCAATTTGTGGATTTCAGAGCCCCTGGGTCAGGGGTTCTGGTGTTAGGGCGGGGCTCTATTAATTATGTAGTGAAATGCATGAATTCTTTGAAAATCTTTTCCTTTGCTCCTGGTTAATATACCATTGATCTAATTACATACTGGTATTTATAATGAAGAAAGGTGCCTCTTTCAAAAGGGTTAATTTCGGGGCCCCTGGGTCAAAGGTTGGGGGGCTATTACTTTGTCTGAATATGAATTTGTGCTTTGAAATCTGCTCTTTGGTATAAATCAATCATTTATGATTAAATGAAATTATGATAAAGTTTTCGAAATTTCTAAATATGTGGCCGCAGGGTCAGTGGTTTCTGTGGGGTGGGGTGCACAACTGGTGCTTATGAATTTTCTCTTAGTTACTCTGATCTACCTTCGGTATTAAGTAACCAAAATAAGCATGCTAAGTTTATAATTATTATAAGCCTCTTTCAAAATTGAGAATTTCATGGCTTTTGGATTAAACACGAACCAAGTTCAATTGCTAGAAAGTTGTTACATGATACTCAGGTGACCTATAAGGCCACTGGGCCTCTTGTTGATTTTCTAAACTTGCGAACCGAATTGAATGTTAAACACACAATTCAAATGTAAAATACTCACCGATATCGCCTTATGGTTCGTTTATAAAATACACAATCCAATTAAAACATTATATCAGATCGTCGAGATTTTAGTTTTGCATTATAAAATCTTTCAAGCCCTGTATCGAGATGTGGAGTGCGTGATGTATTTTTTCTTTTTATCGATTTTGGTGAGTACTAGAAGCATTGGGCTATTGATAATTTGTGAGTTCAGTTTGCAAGTATCAAATATCAACTCCGGTTGGAGACGGACAATTTCCATTTTTCGTAATGGCGCCGGTTCATGACGTTTTCCTGGTACGTCATATGTCAAAAATCGAGAAAAAAAATCCTGGAAGACCCAGATATTGCGGACTTTAAAGTCAGCAAACTTATATATATCCGGAAATATAGGCATTCTGCGTCATACTTACCCCTATTTTTAAAAATGATACAGGGAAACTTTGAACTTATAAATTTCCAGAAAACGAAACACGTGACTTGGTACCAGCTCAGCACTTATGGAGGGGCATTCTCTCATGCAAAAGCCCCTGATTTGTTGTAAACATTTATACCTGAAATAATAATATGAGACTAAAACAAATGGCTCTCTATTGTTTAGCATGATTAACATTGACTTCTCTGGCCTTATCTTATCCTAAAACGCTCCATGAAAGACCTTCATAGTGAGAACTTGATGAGATTAAGTAACATATTAAAGCCTTCTATTGGAACAGTATTTTATAATATTCGGATAATAGTTTAAAGAGCAGGAGTTTTCCTAAAATAAATTCAAATAAATCAAATCAAACTCAAGATGACGTGCTTTGAAAGTTAATTTACAAATTAACAACAGGGCCCAATATACTGGTGGATCTATGAATCCGGCAAGAAGTTTAGGACCGGCTGCATCCTACTCCAGATACCTGGATTTTAATGTTTGGGAATATCACTACGTCTACTGGGCGGGACCCACCGCGGGGGCATTGGTAGCAGCTATTATTTACAGGTCGGAGATTATTTGCATTGCAAATAATATTAAAAAATATTCACGTATGGTACATTGAACATTAAAGATAAGACAGAGAGTGTAATTTGATTCTATAAAACATAATTTAATTGTGAGTACCGTACTATTCCTATTACTGTTAACCAACTATTACTCGTGTCATCTCTTATTCATGATTCGTCCGTTTGAAATCAGTCTGCAATGATTAATTATCATGACAGTGGAATTATTCCTTACAAATACTAAGCAAAATTACATGTTCGCAGCGATTAATATTCGCAAGTTTAAGTTGGTTGCAAAGCTCGCGAATATTTCTCGCACGCAAATAAAAGTTGGTTTACAGTAACGGCCTTAGAAATTTGCGATAAGGGGGCGTTTATTTCGGTATTCTCTTTATGATATTAATATTTTAATTTCAAAAAATCTTTTGAGCAAAATAAATTTAAAGAACAACTAAATTAATGTCTAACATTACTTGTGAAGATAACCCACCAAAATTATGCTGAATGATTCATTTCATTTTTCCACAGAGAAATTGGACAATAGACACGTTTCATTTTCACTTTCTTCAAGTTTTGGCAGGCTTTTGATACGTTTCTAGATGTTTTTAATCATTGTAAAGGGGGCCCTTATTTCCTGACAATTAAAAAGACCTAGAGGTGCGCTTATAGGGGCAGGGCGGTTAAAAGGGATTATACGGTATCAATTTTTCATTAAAATTAAAATTATTCAAGATTATTATAGATGAGACAAATTGATCAATTTCTAATTAGTTTTTCTTTTTACATTTAAGTGAATCTTTACAAACTACACAATGATTTTAGAAAATTGATTGAATATTTTAAATATTAAATGAGTATGAATAAATCAAATACGAGTTATATATCACTTTTTCATTTCAGATTTTTGTTTGCAAAGAGAAGGACACCAGATTATATGACCTTTACACATTCCGAGGGACACTCAACTCCCAGCAATAACATTCCCATACAATGACACTCAACTCCCAGCAATAACATTCCCATACAATGACACTCAACTCCCAGCAATAACATTCCCATACTATGAGGGACACTCAACTCCAAGCAATAACATTCCAATACAATGACACTCAACTCCCAGCAATAACATTCCCATACAATGACACTCAACTCCCAGCAATAACATTCTCATACAATAAGGGACAGTCAACTCCCAGCAATAACATTCCCATACAATGAGAGACAGTCAACTCCCAGCAATAACATTCCCATACAATGACACTCAACTCCCAGCAATAACATACCCATACTATGAAGGATACTCAACTCCCAGCAATAACATTCCCATACAATGACACTAAACTTCCAGCAATAACATTCCCATACAATGACACTCAACTCCCAGCAATAACATTCCCATACAATTACACTCAACTCCCAGTAATAACATTCCCATACAATGACACTCAACTCCAAGCAATAACATTCCAAAACATTGACACTCAACTCCCAGCAATAACATTCCAATACAATGACACTCAACTCCCAGCAATAACATTACCATACAATGACACTCAACTTCCAGTAATAACATTCCCATACAATGACATTCAACTCCCAGCAATAACATTCCCATACAATGACACTAAACTTCCAGTAATAACATTCCCATACAATGACACTCAACTCCCATCAATAACATTCCCATACAATGACACTCAACTCCCAGTAATTACATTCCCATACAATGACACTCAACTCCCAGCAATAACATTCCCATGCAATGACACTCAACTCCCATCAATAACATTTCCATACAATGACACTCAACTCCCATCAATAACATTCCCATACAATGAAGTTAAAATTCAAAGGATCAGCCCTGATTTTATAAAGTCAAATAAAAACATATGCTTTAATGTTTGGATTTCCGTTTGCATGTATCTTCTTATATTCTGTTATTGGAAGATTCAGAGACATAAGTTTTTTCTCTGTCCATTCGTCTATTCGTATGTCTGTTTGTCCGCAAAATTTTAATCTTAGCCATAACGTTTGATACATTTGATTGGTGTATTTTTCGTTGCAAAAAAATTTCTTTGGGTACCAACATATCGACCTCTTGACCTTTTGAATTTGATTCATTTTTTTACAAAATTTTTAAAAGTGTAACTTTGGTCATATCTTGTAAACAGTTAATGAGAGGTTTTTCATACCTCACATGTGCATTGTCTGTAACAAGACCATGGATTTTCACAATTTTGAAAGGAACCTTTCTAATAAATGTATATCAAGCCTTTTCGAGAGAAATATGACTCATTAGTAATTTTTATGCGTTCAAATATTACAAAAAGGCCTGAAAGTTAACTGTTATAACACGTCTTGTTATTTGTTATTTATGTATTATGCTCACTCTCATTTTGTTATACCTAATCTTACTATACAGACACATGTATATATTTAGTTACTATTAGAGATGTATTCTGATTTGTTAGGTGGTGCAAAGAATATTATCCTGAAATAAATATTTCATATTTTTCCTGGTAACACATTAAAATTACACACAATTTGTGCCTTTAGTTTTTACTAAACATTGTCATTTTATGGAAAGACATTAAAAGATAAAATATTCAAAATACATTTGCTTATATGCCTTATATATTTAGTTGTATGAGATTTATAAGAATATATTTTTCTCTCCTCATCACAATTGTACAACTCAAAATAGAAATGGTAAACCATGTTTGAAAACTAGCAGGGACTATATTTTTGGCGGAATGATGGTACATAAAAATATCTTCTTTTCTGCTTCTCAATTTTATTTATAGAACAATAAAATTAGTTATAATCAAAGGCTTTAAGAACTTTTTTCAAATGTTAGTTTAATAATAAGGAACTAAAGTTCCTAAATGCATGATTTTTCATACAAAATAGAACTATGTTAGCTTTTATAAGCTTCCGATCTGAGTACAGACTAGAGCCAAAAATCCGTAAAAAGTATTTTTTTTTCTCTCTTAGTAAACGATCAAAACTTTTGTTTTTGTATCTTTTTGTATCTTTATGTGACATCTTTACCATATGTGAAATTATAAAATGATAAATATAGGTTCAGCAGATTAGAATAGCTATAGTAATATATCGTAAAAATTTAAGAAAAGGAGAGGAAATTTGGATTAGCCAATATCCATTTTTGTTACATTATTTATGTCAATTTGGTAATATCTTCTTATAGGCCCTTTATGGTAGTATCTTTTTATGCAAAAAGAAAAACATTCAATCTTTAGAAATACAAGCAAGGGTGACATAATTGGCGACAGTATTTTTTTTTATTATTAATGTAAAGACAAAAAGTTTTTGACCTTGACCTGACCTTGCCTCTAATATAAAACGGTCAAATTTAATTTCAATTATACCATCACTTAGTGATATTGTCTCCTTGATTCTGTGAAAATTATCTGAATTTTTAAATAAAGAAATATGAGAAGAATCCTACTTTAGTACAAAGAGCAAACAAAAATTGTTAGGGTATTGCTACACTGCTGTGACCATGGAT
The DNA here is from genome assembly GCA_003671525.1 of Saccostrea glomerata. Lineage (NCBI taxonomy): Eukaryota > Metazoa > Mollusca > Bivalvia > Ostreida > Ostreidae > Saccostrea > Saccostrea glomerata. The sequence continues at coordinate 84,202 of PRKT01001332.1, read as the reverse complement.
ACAACGTAGCGGACCATATGCATCTAGGCATGCTTTTAGCCAGATTTTCTGAACAAGGGACCTGATTAAAGCTTTTGGAATTCATATACTGGAATTCTACATGTAACAAATCTGTATTAATAATGAAGTCATACTTAGCTAAAGACGGTACAAGTGGCAAAAAAAGATAGTTATTAAGAAAGTTAATAATGAAAGGCCTCTAATAATGTTTTGTACAAGTTTACTGGATTTTTTAAAGGAGATTTATTTGTTACGAAACTTTCGTAAGCATATGCAAAGTAAATATTCATGGAAGTGTGCCTTTTAATATTTGATGACTTCTGGTTTTTTAATCTTGACCTGGGCTACTTCTTACAATGGAATAAATATTAACACCGTTTATTAATAAAGATAAGATAAAACCATAATAACCTTCCAATTGTATAAGTCCTCGCATTCATTGCAAGAGTGGTTTCAAGGTGGAAGGGGGTAATGTTGAATAACTGACTTTTTTCTAACTAGTAGAAAACGTATCTCGTCTTTTGGGTTCAGGTTCAAGAAAAACATTTTTTGGTATAATGCATATTCATGTGATAAAGCCAATTAAATTTTTAAAATCCTCTTTAATTCGATCTAAAGCTTTGACAAGAGCACAGAACGATCCGTTTTTGAAATGTTATCTAGGTCATTAAAAATGTGTGGATCATACCCTGCGTTGCTCATATCAATTCTGTTGAGCTTTACGGGTGCTCAACAAGAAGATCTCCACTACATTGGAGTAGGATATAACTTACTGACCGGAAACCCTGACGGGAGCTTAGTTTCTAATGGAGGAGTCGATCCAGGCCTACTGTACACCAGGAAAATCCTTGAGGTCACCGAGCATGACTCGCCTACATGAGTTCAAATCGAACACCGCCATAGCTGTGCTAACAAGAACACAACTTCAATGTACTATGGAACCAAATCGTACCAAGACAAACTAAAACTTGGTGTGAAAACCTCAGGTATATTCGTTTGAAACAAGAGAAGTTGCATTTACATATATACTAGATATTAGCACTGAGTGACAAAGTTGGGTTTTGGGATAAAAAGTTTTTTTTGTGATTATTGAAAAGCCATGGGACATCATTTTTTATATCGTACATTCAGTTCATAATTATCATTTTTATCCTATCAATACATATACTTGTACGTTGTTCCAAGAAGAACTTCATTCAGAAAAATAATTAATCAGATAAGGTACATGTAAAGGGGGAATCAGTTGTGCTCGAATAGATGAACAAGAACAGAAAAAATGAGTTATCTCTAAACATTAAAAACCACGTAATCTAGGAAGTAAAAACATATATGAAAAGAAACGATTCTTTTGTTGTAAATATCAGCTTGAGAAATAATCCCTATACTCTCTGAAAAATGTAAGTTTACTTAGATATAGACAGTGCAGAGGAAGTTTTTTACTAGCTTTCTTTAAAATTTAAATTGGGTTTGATTACTCAGATTATCCTTGAGTTTCAAACTTGCTCTAAATTAATTTAACTATTAGCGTCAGGCGATATGCAGTGAAGAACAGAAAATTCCTTCTGTTATTTTTTTCGCAATACCTCTTATTTATGAAAAATATATTTTAAAATTGTCTCCTAAGCTAAGTACAGAAGCCCAAAAGTGCGAACAAAAATATATGAAGAAAAGCTATACTACTGAATAAAGAAAACGAAGTTATGAAATAAAGAAAACGAAATTTTGACGTCCGTAGCTAAGGGTGTGGCCAAGATTGTTTAAGATGTTATTCAACGTGTATGAAATAAAACCAAAATCAGCGTTAAGGCTTTTCTGGTGATCATTAAGTTATTTTGTGTCATATTGATAAAAAAAGAATACTGGCCTGATTGAGCTTGAAACTGCAAGAATATTTTTTTTCTTTTGTGAAAATTACAATAAACAGTTTTTTAAAAAATCCTTTTCAGGTGGCGCAGGCGTAGGATTAGCCTCGTTTTCCTTTACGTTAAGTGGAAGTGAGTATATTCAATTTACTAGTGCAAACAAAATGTTTTAAACAAAATATTAAATAAAACTTTGGACCCTTCAGGTTGTATGAAACGCGCGTTGACTTGCACACTATGGATTCACATTTTAATTGCTTTTCTGAATGCCTTTTACAGGATACCAACAAGCACATAATAAGACAAATTTAGAACACAACATAATTCAGGATCAGATAAATTTGTGTAATCTTGGTCGGGTGCGTTACATGACGGAATTGGCCAATGCAGGAAAATTTCCCATCACACAAAGCTTTGCAGCAGCTATTTGCTCACTTCCGGTGACTTATAACCAATCGGCTTACATGAAATTTTTGGATCATTGGGGAACGGTAAGTAGTAAAAAGAAAAACAAAAACAAACAAAAAATGTAACTTTGCTATAAATTTTAAACAAACAGAACAATATTACAGATTATTTATTTATATTTACATCCACCGAATATTTTTTCCTTTATTTCTAATGAAGACCATTGTCATTAATCAGTGCATGAACAACTCTAAGCAAGCCTTTTTCGTAGATTCCTTGAACAATGGCTGTTCCATCACTTATGCATACAATGACATATTCATCTTAAATAAAATATTTAAACAATTTTATTTTATTTTGAATGATTTTTAATACAGTTATAAATATAAACAAAAAAAAATTTATTTGTTAGTACGGGTCGCAGCTTATGCGGATTATGTATTTTTTTCTGAAACAGCTGCGACATTATAATCCCCGTACTAACAAAGAACACAGAAAGCATTTTATTATTTAAATTATCCACACTAGCTACCAGCTCTTTTCAGTTAACAAAGTTGCAGAAAATAACATTTGCATATAATGCATTTTTCCTACATCATTTACTCTTTTCAGCACATTACGGTTGAAGTTGAACTTGGTCAAAAACGAATTAGCCGTTCGCAAAGCTCCTTCAAACAATTTATGGAGCAAGTTAGCAAGTCGGTGAGTCCAAATTCTTTGCTAAAGTACAATCAATTTTAATCATACGAGAGCCTTGTATCAGTGCGCATAATTCTATACACCTATTTTGTATTTTGTTTGCCTTACCTATGTGTTTCAGGGAGGTTTCGATTTAGATGTTGGAGGATCTTACCTGGGATATTCTGCATCTCTTGGAGTCAACTTTGATACATTCAAACAAAGTAGCAGTTTTAAACAGGACTATGGAACCTATCAATATACCTTACAGTCCGGGTCTGAAATCCTCCCAGAGCCGATTGGTCTGACATTAGCGACCATTGATGAAGCCCTGCAACCCATGTTCTGGCAGAAATTTGATGATTTAGTCGCTGCTAGCATTTGCTCAGCTGATGACAAAGGGCATCTTCATTCACGAAAATCACATTTAATTCGATCTTTGGGAGATTATGCAGCATACAAAATGGCACCTACTCCCACAAGTAATGAAATACTAGTATTGTAATTTATAACTGAGCACTATTCTAAATGGAAGTAATATAGTATTCTACTTTACACTGTACAACACTAAAAAGGGCGATATAAAATAATATTTTCCACGAGAAATACAAATTATCACGCAAGCAAATCGATTGATCAGATCATGAAATCGAAAAATAAGACAGATATTCCTTAAATAAAATTAATTCATTTGTTTAATCCAAAGACCCCCAACTGAAGATCCCAGTCACGTGGCCTAGAGGTACATACGGGTTAATGTTGACGACTTCCGGGTGTCCATCTGAACACTCCTTTACTTGGCACGTTGGTTACATCATACAAGACACCGAGGACTATCATAACCACAATTCCTGGACTTCACATATCCATTTACATGGTACGTTGGCTTTTGTTTCTTTGTTTAAATATGCCTTGCTATTTTCATTGCATATCACATATGATGTACATGTATTTCTCGAGCATCATTAAAAAATATATAGATTAATGGCTAGTTGCAAATCTATCGTTTGGATAAGAACAGATTAAGCCCTGATCCCGGGATCATGAAGTGTCTTAAGCTTAAGTCAAAATCTTCCTATTGAACATAAATATTGTAGAAGCCAAACAGACCAAAACCAATTCCTTTTACAATATTGTTTTACAAGTGTTGTCATTTTCAAAATTAGAAATTAATTCAATAAATAGTGAATATTTATAGGAGATTGAAAAATTGACTTAAGTCCAAGTTTGTTTTATGATCCTGGGACCTGACCTTCGGATCATGTAAGTCGTGTTTAAACGCAAAACGAGTCGGATTTAAAATTACCCGTCCTTTATCCGTAGCACGTGGTGGGTGTGACATTGTCAGCAGGGGATACATACTCCTCCCTAGTACCCGATCCATTCTCTGGTGTTTATAGAAGTCCCTGTTTTACTCTGCTTCTGTATTTTTGTACTGCTTCCATTTTGTTTCAAAAATTGTTCCAATTAACTTTTAAGCTTGATTAGTGTTCGAGTTTTCGTTATCTTCATGTTCCAGTTTGATTGTTGCGTTTATCTGATTTGTTGTCAATTTGTAGGTATAAAGGATGACAAAAGAATTGCACAAGAATTCTGTATCAAAGGAGACACACAGGTATCCGAGTTTGATATGACTTGGCCAAAAGGAGATTACTGTATCCTTAAGTATGGCAACTGTCCAGACGGTAAGTCTTTGTGTTTTTATTTAAACTCACACTTTGTTACTGGATAAATGATACGAAAGTAGTATAAGCGGCCCCGATAGCCCGGAAGTGACGTCATAACCGGAAGTGCCTGATGTTTCGGAGGTCCGTGTTTGCTCTGCTCTTATTTTGTATATTGTTTAATGGACGTTGAGATTGAATACTGTTCGTTATCTCCATATCCTTCTCATGTATTCTAGTTAAACTTACCTAAGGTCCAACAGATTAAATAATTTGATTCAAAAGTTAAAGATTTATTATTAGTTGGACTTTTTTCTGAAAAGAAGAAAATAACACTTCATCCTGAATTATTTCTAAAATACGTAATCAAAAGAAATTAATTTTTTATGCTTCAAAATGGTAACAGGGATAAAAACTATTAAATTAAAATTCGCTATTGTGCACCTCTCATTTTACTTTTTGATCCGACCATAGACCTAAAGCGAATTTAGGTCTATGATCCGACATATATTTTGGGTTTCCCATGGAAAACATGAACATTCTTTCTATTATAGAAAAAGAAACTCATTTCTTATCCTCAACTCCTCCTATAACACTGAATAAAATTTCATGATACTTTCAAAGATTCTTTTTTACATACTGTCATTGTGCACCTTCTAATTTACTTTTAATTCTCCCCAGAGTAAAACATGGACGTTGTTTTTATACTTATAACACACAGTTACCCATTCTTAGTACTGTAGATCACTAAATTTTCGCGACACCTTATTTTCGCGAGATAATCATTGACTCTTGATTAGCGAGACAAAATTTTCGCGAATTGTGGTTATTGCTCTATATATTCTTAAGGAATACAATTATACGCGAGAGTTAAATTTTCGCGAGCACACTGTCTCGTGTAATTACGCAAAAATAAAGTTCTCGAGAATAAAAAGTTATTTACAGTATGTAAATCAGTTCGTAGTTTTGATATTTATTATCATAAACAGTAAGTTTTTTATTATTTCAAGACTTTAAAAAAGGTTAATTTTCAATTTGCCAAATAACGGATTATCTTTACATTGTATTTATTTTTTTTCTGAATTGACTGGAATATGCCTATTGATAGACATAAATTTCTGAATAACAGATAGTATCAAACAAATTTACAATAATGTTTTTAGAAAAGATAGGTGAAGATCATTATAATTAAAAAATAGTTCTGTTGTTATCCCAACAGTAAAATTAAAATATAAGACCATAGAATACAAAATGTCATAAAGAGTTGGCAACATCAAGTGGTAACAAAATTATGCAATATGTACCAGTAATGGCCGATGACTAATGTTGAAAAAAGAATTATACCGTGTCAGGAATTGAAAAGAAAAAAAATAGCATGGCAAAAAAAAATCGATTTGAAAAATATGAAAGATATTCAAGTCAAAATCAAGTCGAAGTGTAAAACAATAACTGATGCACATTTTAATACTTAAAATTTTGTTATACAAATGATACAGTTTCTGTGTATACACAAAAATGCCAGGAGTTCAACAGTTGATGTCTGCTCCAATGCATGACAATTTTTTTTGTTTTTAGATTATCACTATATAAAATGACATATTATGATTCTCTGATTTTTATGGAAAATAATGACACAAAAAATTCAAACAAATAATTTTATCATAAAACTTTGAGTCTTTTAAAAAATGTGTTGCACTCCTGACCATGCAAATCTAGATCATCTGCAGCACAGACAAACACTGTCATTGGAGTACCCATCTTTATCCACATTTCCTCCCATATCATTCTAAATGAAATTTGATGAGACTTTCACAGAATCTGTATTACATATTGACATTGTGCATCTCCAATTTTACTTTTTGATCGGACACATATTTTTGTTTCCCATAGCAAAACATGGACACTGCCATTATATTCATATGGGAGGCGGGAGGTATCATTTAGTGAGCTCATTGCTCACAGTAGTTTTGCTATTTTATTTTCAATATATTTCGTAGTGCGATATTTATAAAAAAAAATATTTTTTCTGTCAAAACTTTCTTGGAAGAAAAATAGCTGCCATTAGTTAAAATATAAATTCATACCTGATATCACCGAATGCATAAATCAAGGATACATAACTAAATCCATTCACTAGAGCCGAAAATATATTATAACCCAATACTAGTTTAGTGCCGGGATAAAGGCGGATTGGAGCACAAAAACATAGGAGAAATACCAGAAATGTGGTCCCTATAAACTCGGCTAATGTTGGACGTATAAATTTGTCTACCACTGAACCACCACACAGCGCACGAACAGATTCGCTTCGACGTGTCGTTTGAGCTTCGTCGGCCATCCTTTCACTGGAAAGTGCGCAGTAAACTTGAAAGCTTTTAAGATGTATGAAAGTCATTCAAGTAAATCGATCAGAGTAGATCTGCATTTGTTGCAGTTTTCTGGCATAAACATAAAAAACTTATTCTGAAACTTGTCGAAGGGACATATTTTTAATGTTCATATAGTAGAAAAAATAAATCAATAACTTCTATGTACATATGAAAATAGAAAATTTAAAACACAACTTGAAGATTGAATACATTAAATTTTGTTAAATGTTTACGTACGTGTATTTTCAAGTTTAAAGTGTGGGGGGGGGGGGGGGG
>PRKT01001332.1:0-68238 GCA_003671525.1 Saccostrea glomerata | reverse complement strand
AAAAAAAAACGTGCTCGTACAAAAAAGAAGAAATTTTTCAACTTACTTGTCTGTGACAGTCCAAGCATTTTGGATTAGTCATCTTGACGAAAATTTGTGATCGCTAGAAGGTATTGCAGTGAATGTGATTTTTAGTGAATAAAAAATGACAAAATTTTTATTTATATAATCTGGCTGAACACATCTGTGTACAATACACAAAGTTGACATTTTCTGTCACTAAGTCCAAACGATTAATATGATTGTGGTGTCAATCTGTGAAATTGACAATTTACGGATAAACATATGTACCCAGCATGTATATGTATAAACACCGTGTAAGGTACCATAAAACGGTCAGACGGCAATTACGAAATCTAACAATTACATATTTAATCCTGATAAAGGTCATAAACGAATGATGACAGTACACTTAATAAACTTAAAGGCTTCAATTTAATTTAAATCTTAAAACTAAAAAAAAAATAATAATAATAAATAAATAAAAATCGCATCGCATTTCAATCTTAGTTAATTTATATTCCATTAGGAAGAAAAAAAGAAAGAAAGAAAGAAAGAAATGAATACGTTAATTAAAAAATAATTAATTAATCAAAAATATGAATTTAGGAATGAATTTAAGAATACTTTAAACAAATGAAAAAAAATAACTTACAAACAAATAAATGAATAAGTCGATGAATTCATAAATGCATTACTTTAATTTACGGAAGAAAATCAATACCCATGCATGCTTTTCTTTGCGAGAAGTGGTTTGATTTTATTTTATAAAGGATAAATACCTTTTTTTACCATTCATTGCAATCTGTTTGGAACTCTTTTAAGACTGAGAATATATATCGGCAAATATTTACGACACCATGTTGAAATTGATCCATTAAATGTATTTAGTTAGGAGTAGGACCTAGTTGATAATGGTAAATTTGTAAACAACATAAAAAAGGAATATTTTTGTTGAATGACTGAAATAAATAAATAATTAATTAATAAATATATTATTAAGTTAATATATAAATTAAATAAAATAAATAAATAAATAAAATAAATTAATCATAAAGGACGCATGTTCAATGTTGAGTTTAATAATTATGATATCAATAGAACTTGTTATAATTACATTTATTATATAAGTCATACAATTTTCATGTTGGAGTGAAATGACCTGGGTTGTGGAGAGAAATGACCTGGGTAATGGAGGGAAATGACCCAGGCGAGAAATGACCTAGGCGGAAATGACCTAGGCGGAGCAGGTACTGGGGAGAAATGATCCGGATTCATATGTAATACAGATTCTGTGAAAGTCTCATCAAATTTCATTTAGAATGATATGGGAGGAAATGTGGATAAAGATGGGTACTCCAATGACAGTGTTTGTCTGTGCTGCAGATGATCTAGATTTGCATGGTCAGGAGTGCAACACATTTTTTAAAAGACTCAAAGTTTTATGATAAAAGTATTTGTTTGAATTTTTTGTGTCATTATTTTCCATAAAAATCAGAGAATCATAATATGTCATTTTATATAGTGATAATGTAAAAACAAAAAAAATTGTCATGCATTGGAGCAGACATCAACTGTTGAACTCCTGGCATTTTTGTGTATACACAGAAACTGTATCATTTGTATAACAAAATTTTAAGTATTAAAATGTGCATCAGTTATTGTTTTACACTTCGACTTGATTTTGACTTGAATATCTTTCATATTTTTCAAATCGATTTTTTTTTGCCATGCTATTTTTTTTCTTTTCAATTCCTGACACGGTATAATTCTTTTTTCAACATTAGTCATCGGCCATTACTGGTACATATTGCATAATTTTGTTACCACTTGATGTTGCCAACTCTTTATGACATTTTGTATTCTATGGTCTTATATTTTAATTTTACTGTTGGGATAACAACAGAACTATTTTTTAATTATAATGATCTTCACCTATCTTTTCTAAAAACATTATTGTAAATTTGTTTGATACTATCTGTTATTCAGAAATTTATGTCTATCAATAGGCATATTCCAGTCAATTCAGAAAAAAAAAAAATACAATGTAAAGATAATCCGTTATTTGGCAAATTGAAAATTAACCTTTTTTAAAGTCTTGAAATAATGAAAAACTTACTGTTTATGATAATAAATATCAAAACGACGAACTGATTTACATACTGTAAATAACTTTTTATTCTCGAGAACTTTATTTTTGCGTAATTACACGAGACAGTGTGCTCGCGAAAATTTAACTCTCGCGTATAATTGTATTCCTTAAGAATATATAGAGCAATAACCACAATTCGCGAAAATTTTGTCTCGCTAATCAAGAGTCAATGATTATCTCGCGAAAATAAGGTGTCGCGAAAATTTAGTGATCTACAGTACTAAGAATGGGTAACTGTGTGTTATAAGTATAAAAACAACGTCCATGTTTTACTCTGGGGAGAATTAAAAGTAAATTAGAAGGTGCACAATGACAGTATGTAATAAAGAATCTTTGAAAGTATCATGAAATTTTATTCAGTGTTATAGGAGGAGTTGAGGATAAGAAATGAGTTTCTTTTTCTATAATAGAAAGAATGTTCATGTTTTCCATGGGAAACCCAAAATATATGTCGGATCATAGACCTAAATTCGCTTTAGGTCTATGGTCGGATGAAAAAGTAAAATAAGAGGTGCACAATAGCGAATTTTAATTTAATCGTTTTTATCCCTGTTACCATTTTGAAGCATAAAAAATTAATTTCTTTTGATTACGTATTTTAGAAATAATTCAGGATGAAGTGTTATTTTCTTCTTTTCAGAAAAAAGTCCAACTAATAATAAATCTTTAACTTTTGAATCAAATTATTTAATCTGTTGGACCTTAGGTAAGTTTAACTAGAATACATGAGAAGGATATGGAGATAACGAACAGTATTCAATCTCAACGTCCATTAAACCCTTCGAATGCGGATCTGACCTATATTTTCCAGATGATTGAGTGACTAGTTAAAAGTTTTTGGAGCAGGTCAATTCCTAAGTAGCTATAAGCCAAACATGGACCAAACTTGCTTGGATGATGTATCTAGCCATTATTCTAGGGATGGCCGATTACAGGTTTGCTTTGGATGATTGATCTGAAAATAATTTCTAAAGAAGTGACTGGGTTGAAGTTTTAGAAGCATTTCATTCCTTAGTAACTATAAGACCTACATGGACCAAACTTGCGTGGACGATAATAATAATAACTAGATGCCATCTGGTTGCAAGCAACGAGTAGGTCTTCCGTCAGATTTCTGATAGAGTAAGACCTTTGTTGGGATAATTCCAGTGATAGGATAAGTAAAAAAATTCAGATGTCAAAAAGACCCAAGAATTATTCAAAATATGTTTAGAAACTCAAAAAAATGTTGGATCTTCCAATTTCAATCAACGTCCGTTTATTCTTAATCACTTCCGGTGCGACCGGATGTGCTCAAAACGACTTTCATCTCTACATTAAGCATGTAGTAATCATCCCTGAAAGTATCGATGGAAAATACTCATTTTAGACAACTTCCGGTTTGAACGAACCATACTTCCGGTGGAAATATTAGGACGCGACGTATTCTTTAAATCTTTATTATGAACAATTACATTCGTTAGAAAATGAAAAAATGAAAAAAAAATCGGTATATTTAAACTACTTCCGGTTCACAAGGGAAGTGTCGACGGAAAAAATGAAACACGCTAGGTATATTTAAAGGTTAAGGTTTACCATCCCTGAAAGTTTCATGAATTTATATTCAATAATCTCTAAGAAAACGTCCGGACAAAATTTCATTTAAAAAACTGAAAACCGGCCGTAACTCGCGACCGGAAGTGACTTTTTCAAAACGAGAAAAAAGGACACCAGTTCAATTAATTTTACATAATTTCTGAAAGTTTAATGAATATCCATTAAGGCGTTTTTGAGAAATCGTCTGCACAAAATCGATAAGAAGAATAATAGTGGAAAAGAAACAACAGAATAATAAGGTCTTCCGCTGAAGACGGAAGACCTTAACAAGCATTCTGATAGTATTGCATAAGCAACATGCATGTCTCCTACCGGGTTCCCCTTTTTCTTCAGGATGTCTTTTTATAATATGCAAAAGTTATGTCCAAGGTAAAACTGCACGATTTTTAGGTAATGAATGCCTTAAACCTAATAAAATAATCCACATTAAGGGGGTTAGTTCAGTGAGACATTTCTTCAAATGGCTAAAATACATTATATTTTGATCAAATTTTAAGTCCTTATGATAAAGATACAATAAATATGCATAACTGAATGCATGTTGTGCATATATAATCTATACTTTTGCAGAAAAATGCTTTTGATATGCTCCCTAGAACTGCGCAGCTACAAAATTCAGCAGAGCCTTAAAAAATCCAAAAAATACGCAAACTGTACATTAATGTTCTCTCTACAACCATGTGTTGAGAAAATTCTAAATTTTCCACTTTTAAATGATAATTTCAAGTTCAAAACAAGGTATCGTTTAAAAAGATTGTAAAGAACTATGAAAGTAGTTCATGCATAGCAGCACGTGGTCTATTTTTAGCACAGAATTTTGTTTTCCAGACCTCTTCTTAATATGGAGGGACATAACAATCTTTAAATGTAGAAGGGAATTACAGTTGCAAAATATTTCAAATAATATGAACACTTTTAAAAGAGGAAATGTGTTATAGTGTGGCTTGAAGTAATTTATTTAGTATTATTATCAAACAGCTGTTAAATAGTGTAAGTATTGATAAAAAAAATCTTAAACTCTTTGATTCCAGGTAAGGAAAAATGAGCACCATCGAAGTTAAAAATTAAGAGTTTGTAATTTTGCCACAGATAACTTATATCATATATCAAAATATTAATTATCACCAATGAAACACAAAGAAATTCGACACATAAAATCGATATGAATGACCTTGTTTTAGTACCTACTAGCACGAGGGGTGATCAAAAAGTTCGTGATCTCTACATCTACAAAACCACAATTCAGATTAGAAACAAATTTGGTGCACACATAGCCAAACACATGATCTATAGATAGCATATGCTGAATAAAGTTTTGTTCCTTGTTTGTGACGTCACGATGTGAAAATGACGTCATTATGCAGGCACTTGTGACGAAAAATGGTTGTCTCAGTGGAACTCATCTTCCCAAGTCAAGAGTTTGTGATCCGATCCGCTCCACATAAACACTTGACCGAATAGGCTAAGTTTGACGGGGTTTACTGTCGCGCCATCTAGTGAGATTACACATTTTGAACTCTTCTGACCTCTATTATTAGCCAATCAGAGTAAACAAATTTAACAGAGAGTTCGAGATAATATTGGAAGTTGGTAATGAATTCAATATAACTCATCTTAAACGCTGAGACAAACCTTTACTGGGCTATTTAATGATAAAGACGTTATCCTTGGGACTAAAACTGGCGTGATTTTCTGTTTACGATTTAGTTTCAGTTTAAATAAAACAATGATTTTGATTGGTTCATGCAAGCTTGCATGAGGCCAATCAGAGAACGCATTTTTAACCCCGTCAAACTTAGCCTATTCGGTCAAGGGTTTATGTGGATCGGATCGGATCAGAAACTCTTGACCTGGGAAGATGAGTGGAACTCGTCCAACAAACAACTTTACTGAAAGGAAAAAGAAACGCAGGGTTTCTTAAAATACTTTTTAGTTTTCCTATCTAACTTTTAAAATCATCTTTCAAAAAGATATAACCAAATTCTCATATAATTTTGTGTAATTATTCATGAGTTATTGAAGCTCAAATGACGATACCCCCCAAAAGGGAAAATCAAAAACTCTCATTATCTTCAATGTCCATCTCGTGAATCTGTCAGAGTCTTATTTCTCCTTTGCATGGAATTTCATCAGAGTGTTTATCTTTCAAACCCTGGCTATATTTAGCATGGGTAATCACGCAAAAGAAAAATAAGTCAAACGGCGCGCGCATGCGCCAGTGAGAGGAATACAACAGTAAGTTGACTGGCTCAAAAAACCAAATTGCGGAATTGTTTTCTTTCAAATTTCGTATGAATGTAATGATTATAATCGTGTTCACTATAAATGGCTGTCTTTGTGGTAGTAAGGTGGCGAATTAAGAGATGGCAGGACGAATAACCCGCTCATAACATGGATATGTTTCGCGTTAACGTCATCGTCACGGTTGATTGAAATCCACTCCACACCCTCTCTGACAACGGCTAAAAAGTTTTATTGGGGAAAATTTACAGGAGACTGCTTAGTAAACCGTTGTTGCCTTTTTCATTAATTAGGCAATTCGAAAACAAGACGGCATTGAACTTCCGTAAACTGTGCCAAGATTGCAATAAATTCATAATGTCTCTTAATATTGAAAAACGATGTGCATACCTCATATGCTTCAAATAATGCAACAAGATTTGTGGACAAACACGTCGTTATCAAATTGCACGTGTTTTGGGCTTTTTAGCGTTTTTCCCTACGTGACGTCATAAATTTTATGGTTGAGTAATTCTGAATACTGATTTTGATGTATAGTAACTAAATTTCTCATCTGACCAATTTTCGTAATTTTCGGTCATGCGGTCAAATTCTTATCGACATTTATGCTACCCTGCGTTTCTTTTTCCTTTCAGTATATAATATTTATGGTATATCTTAGAAATGCCTTTGAAGTAGCGTATAAGAATTTGTTCACAGCTAGTTTATTAAGACAAATGACTTCCTATAATTTCAATCAATGATTGGATAGATCGTTTTAGTGAAGCAAGGCAGATGGTTAAATATGATACTTGTTATGTTGCCCGGTGAAAGCAAATTTGAAAAGGGCTTTGTTTTTAATTAAGCAATATGCTATCAAAGACCTCCAATTTACACATTGAAAAATACTTGAATATTTCAACAATAATATAACTATCATTTTACAAAGTATAGAAAAAAAATCAAATAAGTAGATATCTTATACTATCTTTTAAAATGACGTTTGGTTTGCATTCCAACTCAGGTAAAAATAATTGGGTTCGTATTTATAGGTGAGAAAAACATTCCTTAAAATTTAAACCTATGTGTTGACGGAAGAATTTTTGTTTGCGAAGATAGACATTATGGATAGCATTTGCAATGGACCTTTCTTTGCAAACATTGTGCTTGCTTCTAAATTTCAAAGAAACAACTCAATTTTATATTATCAAGCTTCGCATGTTTTATAAGTGAGAGCTTACAACGTTGTCAGCAAAATGAGACATGATGCGTTTTTATGTCCAAACATTATTCCATACAATGTGTAGGTCATTGCAAACAATCTAGCTATTCACGTGAGGTGCCTGAATGAAATCCTATAACTGCCTATTTTTTCTATCTAACCGCTAAACAAAATAGACATATGTACCAACTTTTTGAATGTAAGACATGTAATTACAATTTGTTTTTAATGCACCGCATATTGTTTAACATTTTCAAATTCAATGCTAAGCATCCTCCTTGCAGTGCCCCATTTGAAAATAACTTCTATCGCCACAGAAAGAAGACCCGCCGTAAACACATATGTTTAGGACATTTTTATCTTTTTTCTTTAGTTTGCACATGCCAACCACGTGCTCAGCGGAATGATATTATCGAGGAAACTCGAACTGTAAACAGAACAGTTTTTCCCGATTTGTTGGAGTGTGGTTAAAATCGCGTTTTTTTCATTAATCAGACGATGCGATGCAACAAATAAAAGTAGTAAGTAATATAACCTAATGATTATTACTTATTAATTTCTTGTCTTGATGATATTATGGTTGCATTTATTCAAAAATCAATGTTATTCGAACTCTATGTGACAGAGGAATGGCGGACGAAATAAACACATGGCCTCAGGAAGACACCCATATGAAAAATCAAATTTTCAAGAATTATGGATAATGACAAGAAAAAAGCGAAACAAATGGTTGTAGCCATATTATCAATGAATCAAACCAACATCATTTTCAATGCATTTTTCATCTCGTGAATGCTGTAGCTGCGCAGTTCTAACATGATTAATTTCCTCCTAATTAAAACAAAATAAACTAAATTATTTACTAATTTTGGTCTCTAACAGTAGGTAATGCGTGCATTAGCACTTTGAGTAACTTTGGGCTAGTTTAGTAGAGTATTAAGCGCATTCTTGGTATTTCTCATTTTACACCAGACTAGATCCAATATGGCTTGTACATGCCCCTTAAGACGAAAATTCAACTCATTTTTCCAACGTCTTTTTCTCGCTACATTTTTATGTCGACCATCAAGTGTGCAAGTTAGCGCAGCACGAATCCGATCTTAATTAAACGAATGTAAAAAATTCAAAATGCCATAATTCTGTCAAAATCAATGAAGCGATGCAAAATTCAAACATGATCTGTAACTCATCAAGATACACCCACATACCAAAATTCAGCTCAATATCTGCAAGCGTTTAAAAAAAGAGCGGAAAATCAAGTGGACAGACTGACAGACAGACGGGGACAGACAGCTAGACAGACGGATGGACGCAGAGGAAACCTGTCGTCCTCTCCGGTTTCACCGGTAGGGGACTAATAATAATATCCTTTTTTATACAGGATGGCACAATTAGTTAACAACTAGTTCACATTGTGGTCCAGAAAACATTTACTAGTATACAGACTGAAGATTATGTCCAGAAACATATAAGTATAAAGCGAGTAGAATATAAAAATCAATATTTACATATGGTTTGTCAAAGTTACGTCTAAAAAAAAATCAGAAGTATAATCTAAGTGATTTACATTTCATTTTATAGATTGGAATTAATTTCTTATATATGCTGATTTAAAACTTTGCAATGATGGACAATTCTTTAAATATTCTGGCAATTTATTCCATAGCTTGCAATTGATGTATTAAATGGACACTTAAAGGCTTGCTTTGGATGTTTGATCAGATTAAAATTTTTAAATAACTGACCAGGATAAGGTTTTAGGAGCAGTTTCATTACCAAGTACATATGTAACTATAAGCCCTACCTGGACCAAACTCGCATGGATGATGCATCTAGGGACGGAAATTCACAGGCTTGTTTTGGATGCTGGAACAGACCAATATTTTTTTAGGTTTCCAGTATAAGAGTTGATTTAAGTCCTACTTTAACCAAATTAGTTTGGATATTATATCTATTGATGGAGACTTCAAGACCAGCTTTCAATGCTGAGTCTGAAATAACTTTTCCTAATGAGTGACCATGATAATGTTTTTAAGTAGCTTAAAAATACATTGACTGTTATGTTTGAATTGGAATGGATGATGAAGCTTAGGATGGACAATTCCAGCCGTGTCCCAGATGTTTGACCTGACAGACATTTTCGTGATATGTATTATGAAATATGATAAAGTTTTTAACGACGTTTGATCCTGATATTTAACTTTTTTTGCCAAGTATATTCTTAGTTTCTACATACATAGCTTAATTAAAATTCAAATAAAAAAATAGGGGTCAATACGCTTTTTTTGGAGCTACGGTACATTTAATATGGCCTTTTTGCACTGAAATTTGTGTCTTAATTAAAATATATATTTTTGACGTTTTCCCTCCAATATTTTTATCCAATGAAAGCATGAAACAAAATGAACTCTAAGTTTGTTAAAAAAAAGACACTTAAAAATTGTGACAAAGAAAAGGATTTAAATTGCTTCGCATAATCAATTATTTGACCTTTCTGCACTAATAAAAAGTGATTTTTCTGGCATTGAAAATTTAATTAACAAGAAAATTATTTTAAAGTCTTACACTTTTTCTGATTTTAAGGAAATAGGCCAAATTTATCTTGAATATTTAGAAAAAAACATCAAAAGCGGGGATATATGATGTAAATTTTCAGATATTACTAAGAAAAATTGTCAACTTTACGTTCAAATTGGCTCAATTTTTTCCCGAATTTTCAGAATATATTTACTATATTTGTTACACTTTGTTGATAGAATTCATAAGAAATATTTTAATAGATATTTCAGAACCAACATTTAATTGCAAAAAACAGCTTTTTTTGCAACCTGGAAGGAAAAATAGCAATTCAAAATAAACAGCAATGTTATAGTTCAAAATGGAAAATCTGATCATTTTCGTTCTAAAAAAAACCTTCCGCCACAAAATATAGTCCCTATCTTAATTCTACTTGAATGGATTTCAATCGCTGTTTTTTCATTGAATATAGTTAGATTTGCACTGTAGAATTCAGATTTAATGTTAGAACTTAAAAATGATGCAGAATTTTATAAATAAAGGACTTGACAAAATTACGCTCAAAAATTAATACTTACCTTACGTATAGGTAACATTCGTCGAGGTGAGCTACCAATGTTTACCTCTTTTTAACTTGTCACCCCTTTCTCTCCCTCGCACTTGAAACGATGATGCAAGCCTGTTCTTGTTGACATTTTAATTATGAGACAAAAGCACCCTGAAATTACTTCAATTTTTAATTTTTTAACTTCATTTTTGCGTAAGGCTGCGATTCCGACGAATAAATACAAAGAATCAATCGGTGGAGCAACAATGCTTATAAATGAGACAGAACCTGGCTGGGCAATTCTGATAGAGGGCATCCTTACGTTTATAGTAACTTTGACTGTTTTACTCACAACGCTGGATAAAAAGAAGAAAAAAACGTCACCTCTAGCTAATGGATTCTCGATCATTGCATGTGCTATGTCTGGGTAAGATTTAAAGACCAATGGTATGTTGGTAATAAATGATTTGTAAATGACAAATATACATATTGATAAAGGATATAATCGAAGAAGGCGGACTTATGCTAACAAACACAAAGGTGAAAAAAATCAAATCTTAATTATATGATTTTTTTCTTTGATATTTCATCTATTATCAAAGTTTACATTATGTAAAATCAAATCTTAATTATATGATTTTTTTCTTTGATATTTCATCTAATATTAAAGTTTACATTATGTAAAATTTCTACAATTTAATAGGTAGTCCGACATAATTGTCATTTTCCGGACTTTTTAAGGATTTTAATATTATGGAACTAGCACCATTACGAAAACTGGGATTTCGTCGACTCTAACCAGAGACTGTATTCTCTTATTGATTTTCTATACTTGCAAACCAAATTGCATGTTAAACACACAACTCAATGGTAAAATACTCACCAACATCACCTTAAGGTTCGTCATTTAGATATTTATAAATTGTGAGTTCACTATTTAAGTCAGAACTTTATCAAAAAAATATATCAAAAATCAACCCCGGTTGGAGACTGTCACAACCGATTTCCAGTCTTCGTCATTGCACAGATTCCTGGCTTTTTCCTGGCATAAATCGCAAAAAAAACCTGGAAAATTAAGATATTTCGGACTATAAATGGGGCAAACATATAACATATATATCCAGAAATAGAGCTATTCTGCACGTAATATTTACCCACTGTCTTACACATTTTAAAATGTAGGAGGGAAACTATGAACTTATTTTCCAGAAAAGGAGGCACAACTTATAACCAATACGCAAGTTTCGAGATTATCTCTCTTGGCGCGCTCTTTCGTTACGGAGGCGAGTTTCGTTTCCGCGTTAACAAACAGGTGGGACAGTTATTTATATAGGATACATTGCATCATCGATGTACTGATTTGTCACATCTGCATGATTGTCAGGACGCACTCTTTTAATTTGAATTAATGTTAAGGCGTCAATTAAAAAGAAAAAATCGAAACTGAAGAAAAAAAAATAGCGGATAGGAGACATTAGACGAGGAAATAAGACCGGTAAGAGACACGGATCTCTAATAAATACACACGCATCAGATCATTGCACGTCGGAATTCTGAATGACATGCTATTTTTTTTCGATTGTTATATCTTGGAAGAGCCAACCAACTTTTTAAAAATGATTTGTACAATAATGGAAACCGTTTACTTATTACGAAGACTACAAAGGTTCTTTTGTTTTCAAGTATCCTAATTCAATGTAGATTTGGTAAATATGTGTAGTTGAGCTTAATACAATCACCAAAAGCATCAATGCTGAACAATTTAATCTTTCTATAACTAAATAGATTCTAAAAGACGTAAACATCGGTCATTTACTTTGGCACGTTTGTATGCATCAACACTCTATCCCACCTCCTTGGTGAAATGGATACTTTTCGCGCCTCTGTCGCAGGAGAGTTACAATCTCGAAACTCGCGTATTAGCACTTATGGAGGGGCTTTTTCTCATGCTAAAGCCTCTGTAGTCCTTTTCACAAAAAATCTTTCGACTAGGACTAAAATTTAACTACTCTGTAATATTTATCTAATAAATATATTTTCTTCTAAATAATTGATTACAATTTAATCATACAATATCAATATAATGTAATAGGAAAATAAGATTTTCATAGCTTAAATATGTGTTGTAGAAAGGAGAGAAATATTAGTCTTAGTCGTAAGATTTCTTGTGAAAAGGGCAACTGATTCGTTGTAAACATTTATACCTAAAATAATGATATTATTACATGTATTATTATTATGAGACTTAAATAAATGTCCTGTAACATCTATCACAGGGACGGGATAATTAAAAATTTAATTGTAATCGAGTGTAATTAATTATATTTTTCAAAGTAATTGGAATTAATTTGTAATTAAGCCTGCTTTCTATTACATGTAATTGAATGAATCTAAATACATTATAAAAATTGCATGTATTTTTTCCATTAATTTTCAATTTCTTTTTTTCTTCAAGTTAAAGGTTTAATAAGGTGTCTTTTAATAATGCATAGTTTGCATTGTACATTTTGGGGCTATGCATGTTTGGCATGAGCTTGTGTTATGCATTAATTACGGATACTAGGTCTAAATGAATTTTAAAATCTTCAGACCTGAAAAGATGTTGTTTTAGTGATACTGTCTTTGAAAATCTAACTGTGATTAAAATGAATCCAAAACTGTAGAAACACTAATTTCAGTACTTAATGTCTTTATGTACTTGTATATGTTTTTCAAGATTTTTTGAAATACAACTGAAGTAATTGAAATGTATTTAATTACATTTTCAAAATAATTGAGAGTAATTTATTACATTTGTAAAAAATCAACGTAATTGAAATTGTAAGTAATTGACAAATTATCAATGTATTTGAAAGTATTTAATTACATTTCAAAGTAATTGACCCCATTCCTGATTTAACATGATTAACATTGCATGACTTTTCTGGTCTGGTCTAGTCCTAAAACATTCTATAAAAGACATTAATAGCAAAGACTTTGACATTAAGAAACAAATTAAAGCTTCTTAATGGAGCAGTATTATTAATATTTGGATAATAGTTTAAAGTTTTAAGGCAGGAGTTTTCCTAAAATAAATGCACGGAAATCCAACTGAACTCAAAATGGCGTGCTTTGAAAGTTAATTTACAAATTCACAACAGGGCGCGATATACTGGTGGATCTATGAATCCGGCAAGAAGTTTAGGACCGGCTGTATCCTACTCCAAATACCTGGAATTTAATGTCTGGGACTACCACTATGTCTACTGGGTGGGGCCATTGCAGGGGCACTGCTAGCAGCAACTATTTACAGGTTTGAGATTATTTGCATTGCAAATACATGTACATGTAATATATTTTAAAATAATAACGTATGGTATATTGAACATTTAAGTTAAGACAGACAGTGTAATTCGAGTCTATAAATTTGATTTGATTGTATCAATTTTTCATTAAAAATCAAAATCAATTAAAATTATTCAATAATATTATAGATAAGAAAAATTGATAAATTTCTAATTATATTAGCAGTTCTTCATTGAATCTTTACAAACTCAACAATGATTTTCGAAAATTGATTGAATATTAATGAGTATGAATAAATCAAGTAATTCGAGTCTATAAATGTAATTTGATTGTATCAATGTTTCATTAAAAATCAAAATCAATTAGAATTATTCAATATTATTATAGATTCGAAAAATTGATAAATTTCTAATTATACTAGCAGTTCTTCATTGAATCTTTACAAACTCAACAATGATTTTCGAAAATTGATTGAATAGTAATGAGTATGAATAAATCAAATACACTGTAATGTGTCCCTTTTTCATTTCAGATTTTTGTTTGCCAAGAGAAGGACACCAGATTATATGACCTTCACAAATTCTGAGGGACACTCAGCTCACAGCAATGACATTCCCATACAATGACGTTAAAATTCAAAGTATTAGCCCTGATGTCAGAAAGTCAAATAAAAACATATGCTTTCATGTATAGATTTCCGTAAACATACATATTTTTATACTCTGTAGTGGAATATTTAGAAATATAAAGGTTTTTGCTCTGTTTATATGTCTGTTTTTCGGCAAAATTTCAATCTTGGCCATAATTAATTTTTGATATTCTAGTATTTCATAGGTATAATTTTCATGATATTTCTTTGGATATCAAAATATTTGACCTCTTAAAATTGATTTGATTCAAGTTTTAACTTTGATAATATCTTATAAACAATTAATGAGAGGACATTCAAACTAGGGATTTTCACAATTTCGAAAGGAACTTTTGTAATATATTTATATGAAGCCTTCTCCAGAGAACGATGACTCATAAGTAATTTTATGCGTTCAAATATTACAAAAAGGCCTAACAATTAACTGTTATAACACGTCTTGTTCTTTGCTATTTATGTATTATGCTCACTCTCATTTTGTCATACCTAATCATACTATATAGACACGTGTGTATATTTATTTCACAATTCTGTATTCTGATTTGTTAGTTGGCGCAAAGAATATTATCCTAAAATAAATATTTTATATTTTGTCTTGGTAACACAATAAAATTACACACAGTTTGTGTTTTTAGTTTTTACTAAACATTGTCATTTTGTCGAAAGACATGGAAAGTTGAAACTGCTATAAAATATATATACCTTTAAGTCATCGTTAAGGTAGGATTCTAATCTGTTTTTGACTAGATAAAATATTCAAAATACATTTGCTTATATGTCTTAATATATACTGACACGCAAAAGAAACGCAACAAGCAGTAATCTACAAATGTTTGATTTCTTTATCTTATGATATTCAAAAATGAATACAGTAAGGCTAAACTCACTTTTCAGAACATCAGAGATTTGATAAAAATGTTAAATGTTTATCTTTTTACTTTACTAAGTAACACATGACTGTTAAAACACTCCCTCCCAGTCATTCAAGAAAAACGTGCAAGACTGCCCTAAACAA
Source organism: Saccostrea glomerata (assembly GCA_003671525.1). Taxonomy (NCBI): domain Eukaryota; kingdom Metazoa; phylum Mollusca; class Bivalvia; order Ostreida; family Ostreidae; genus Saccostrea; species Saccostrea glomerata. The sequence continues at coordinate 53,035 of PRKT01001332.1, read as the reverse complement.
CAATTGCAGCTTAATTTCTACGATACAATACGTTCATCAATATCGAGATCTGAGCGAAGGAATTATTCTTTGCCAATTTTAAATGCCCGTTTTTCAGATGACAAGGTCGAATTTTCTCTAACTTAAAGAAGTGTAGCCAACCCTGGACTTCCTGTACAAGGACTGTCCTTAATGAATATAATACGTAAGGGCCTTTTGACGCATATTGTTGTGAATTTTTGCATCAGCAACTCTCCGTAACCTTTACATTGAAATTTTCCAGATGGAGCAATGGAAATGCGTACTGAAGCCATTTTCAAGAAGCCTTAGCATCGTTACGGGAAACGAAAGGAGAGTTTATTTTTTGAAATATTGCTGCATTACTTATGATGAACATTTAAAACCCTTAAAACTCCATATCATTGCCAAATGTTTTGTTAAACATGCAATTTTTTATTTTTGTTAAGCAGACTCAAACTTGACTTCCGGTTATGGTATGAAAATCGTTCAACCGTTAAATTACCGGTGTGTACCAAAGTGAAGATATCCATAATTTTAGGATAATTTTTTTTTACTTTACACAATTATTTTCCCCTAAAGTAGGATGTTGCGTTTCTTTTGCGTGTCAGTATTTAGGTAAAAGAGATTTAAAAAACCATATTTTCTTTCCTCATCAAAATTGAAAACATTAAATAGGAATGGTAAACCATGTTTGAAAACTAGCAGGGACGCCATTTGGAGGAATGATGACGCATGAAAATATCTTCTTTTCTGCTTCTCAAAATCATTATAGAACAATGAAATAACTTATAATTTCTACACAATCAAAGTCTTTAAGAACTTTTCAAATGTAAGTTTGATTAATAATAAGGAACTAAAGTTCCTAAATATATCAAATAAATATGATTTTTCATACAAAAAGAACTATGTTAGCTTTTATAAACTGCCAATTTGAGTACAGATTAGAGCCAAAATCCGTAAAAAAAAGTTTTTTTTTCTTTTTAAGTGAACGATCAAAACTTTCGATTTTTTATCATTTTGTATCTTTATGTGATGTCTCCACCATTAATGAAATTGGGGGAAAAAAATAAATATAGGAAGCATATAAAAATACCTAATATATCATAAAATTTGAGAAAAGTAGACTTAAATTCGGATTAGCCAGTATCCATTTTAGTTGAATTATTTATGCCAATTTGTTAATATCCTCTTATTTGAACTTTATGGTAGTATCTTTTTATAGGAAAGGAAAGACATTAAATCTTTTGAATTACAAGAAGGGATCGCAACAGAAATTTTTATTATTAATGTCCAGAAAAAAAGTTTTGACATACCTTGACCTGACCCAGTCTCAAACATGAAACGGTTAAATTTAATTTCACATAGGGATATTATAGTTTCTCCTTGATTCTGTGAAAATTCCATGAAATATAAGAATCCTACGTACCTTAATAACACAAAGAGCAAACAGAAAATGATTAGGGTATTGCTACACTGCTGTGACCATGGATTCAACATAGTGGACCATGATACATCTAGGGATGCTTTTCATCAGATTTTCTGAACGATGTTACAGTTTAAAGCTTGTGAAACTCTGGAATTCTACATGTACCAAATCTGTATTAATAATGCAGTCATAAATAGCTATGACAATGCAAGTGGCAAAAAAGAAGTTGATAGGAAAGTTTGTAATGAAAGTTCTCTCTAATGATGTTTTTCTACAAATTTAATTGATTTTAAGGGGATTTATTTGTTACGAAACTTTCGTAAGCTTATGCACAGTAAATACTCATGGAGGTTTGCCTTTAAATATTTGATTATTTCTGGGGTTTTTTATCTTGACCTTAACTACTTCAGACAATGGAATAAATATTAACACCGTTAATTAATAAAGATAAGATAAAACCATAATAACCTTCCAATTGTGTAAGTCCTCGCATTGGTTTCAAAGTGGAAGGGGGTAATGTTGAATAACTGTCATATTTTAGTAGAAAACTTATCTCGTCTCTTAAATTCAGGTTGCAACGTAAACGTTTGCTTCTTGTATTTTTTTTGGGTAAAATGCATATTTATGATACAGCCAATTAAATTTTTAAAATCCTCTTTTATTCAGGCTAAAGCTTTGAAACAAACACAACACAATATCAGTTTTTGAAATGTAATCTAGGTCATTAGGAATGTGTGGATTATACCCTGTGCTGCTCTTATCGATTCTGTTGAGTTTTACATGGGCCCAACAAGAAGATCTCCGCTACATTGGAGTAGGATATAACTTACTGACCTGTAACCCTGACGGGAGCTTAGTTTCTAATGGAGGAGTCGATCCAGGTCTGCTGTACACCAGGAAAATTCTTGAGGCCACCGAACACGACTCACCCACAAGAGTTCAAATCGAACACCGCCATAGCTGTGCTAACAAGAACACAACTTCAATGTACTATGGAACCAAATCGTACCAAGACAAACTCAAACTTGGTGTCAAAACCTCAGGTATCTTCGTTTGAAACAAGAGAGGTTGTGTATTTGACTGAAACAAATTTTAGCTTTAAATCTCAAAGTTTTTTTTTTGTGGGGGGGGGGGGATTTTTATGTTTATTGAAAAGTGTTGAGACATCACATGTTCAAAGCATACATTAATACTTCCTTTTTGGCAAATATTTCATGCCTTCAAACTTACTTTTATCCAATTAATACAAGTACACTTGTATTTTGTCTCGAAAAGCATCTTTCTAATACATGTACATAACATATATCATGACTGATATAGTATGCCTTTAATCAAGATCTTACGAACAAAAAGTTGAGTTATTTCTTGATTCATTTTGAACGGGTTGTTTTATTCTCTTCAAATATTTTTAATAATTGCCAATTAGGATGTTCTGAAGCAGAAAAGGTAAAGGGGTCAACTTTGCTCAAATAATCAAACAAGAACAGTAAAATGAGTCCTTTATGAATATTTCCTTTGAATCATAAAGGTCCGCGTGAGCAAACGTAAAAACATATTTGGCTTTTTTAAATATAAACTTGAACATTATTACTAATAGTGTCTATGAAAGCATAAGTCTACTTAGGTATAGGCAGTCCAGAAAAAATCTTTGAATATCTTCTTGTACATAGGCACCAAGTTTCTGTGCACAATTTTTTAAGCAATCGTCCTATCCTTCAGTTTCAAGCTTCCTTAGGAGTGAATTGCCGATTTGCATTAGGATCATAAAAAATGAAAATTGCTCTTCTTAATAATTATGAGACGTTATTTTGTTGCCATGCATGTAACTTGGAAAGTCTTCATAGGTACATTAACATTTTTTAAGTCACGTCTTCTAAACTAAGAGTGTGGCCACCATTGTTTCAGATGCTTTTTAGCATGTATAAGGAAGCCAAAAAAACCTCTCCTGATTTTGTGTCATATTAATAAACAAGTATACTGGCCTGCAGCTAAATGAACGTGAAAATCTTTTTTTTCTATGCCCCCGTAAACGAAGTTTCAGGGATATATAGTTTTTGTCGTGTCCGTCTCATATTAATAAACAAGTATACTGGCCTGCAGCTGAATGAACGTGAAAATCTTTTTTTTCTATGTCCCCGTAAACGAAGTTTCAGGGGTATATAGTTTTTGTCGTGTCCGTCCGTCTGTCTGTCGCTCTGTTTGTCTGCTAAAACTTTAACCTTGCCCATAACTTTTGATTTAGTGGAGCCATGACTTTGATATTTCACATGTATATTTCTTGTGACAAGAACTTTCTTTGGGTACCACCAAATTTGACCTTTTGACCTTGGAGTTTGACCCACTTTTACATGAAAATTTTTAACTTTTACTTTGATCATAGCTTTTGAACAGTATATACCAGGACATTTATACTTCACATATATATTTTTTGTTGAAAAAACTTTCATTTGATACCAACAACCTTGACTCTTTGACCTTGACCTTGTAGATTTCCGTACTTGTGAAGAAACTTTAACCTTGGCCATAAGTTTTCAACGGTAAGAGATAAGGCTTTCATACTTCAAATATGTAATCCTTTTGAGAAGACCCTTTATTGGATAACAATAACTTTGACCCTTTGACATTGACCTTTGAGTTTGACCTTCTTTAAAAAAGCAAACCTTGACCACAACTTTTAAAGGTTTAGGGCTAGTGCTTTCATACTTTACATATTTAATTCTTGTGACAAGACCTTTCATTTGATAACCAGAATTTGACCCTTTGACCTTGACCTTGGAGATTGACTTACTTTTAAAAAAATTAACCTTGGCCATAACTTCTGAACGGTTAGAGCTAGGGCTTCCATACTCTACATAAGTATTGTATGTGACAAGACTTTTCATTGGATACCAATTAACTTGACCTTTTGACCTTGACCTTGGAGATTTTTTTATACTTATTGAAAAAACTTTAACATTTGTTTACTTTCAAATTTCACACTTGTTTTCCAGTGAGAATACCCTATTTTTGGTACCAATTAATCAAATTTGCATTTAAGAAAAGTTTAATCTTTGCTATGTTGCCATACGGGGGCATCAATGTTTCACAAACACATCTTGTTTTTAAATTACAATAAATAATACTGAGTATTTAAAACTTATTTCAGGTGGCGCAAGCGTAGGATTAGCTTCGTTTTCCTTCACTTTAAGTGGAAGTGAGTATATTCAAGATATAGGTCTAAAGATCTGGTCTCCACGGGTTGTATGAAACGCAAGTCGCTTACACTATAAACATGTACATGTATTTACACTTTAACTGCCTTTCTAAATGCTCTTTTCGTACAGGATACCAACAAGCTCATAATAAGACAAATTTAGAACACAACATAATTCAGGATCAGATAAATCTGTGTAATCTTGGTCGAGTGCGTTACATGACGGAATTGGCCAATGCTGGCAAATTTCCTATTACACAAAGCTTTGCAGCAGCTATTTGTTCACTTCCGGTCACTTATACCCAGTCGGCTTACATGAAATTTTTAGATCATTGGGGAACGGTCAGTATTTAAGAAATTATTTTTAAAAATCTTTCTTTGTAAAAGATTTTGAACGATTCCAACAGAACAACATTAATTTTTTTATAATTAAAACAAAACAATGATTACTATCTTTTCATGCAATGTTGTTGCAAATCAATATTATTAATTTTATTAATTTCTGCTTCGTGGTTTGATAGGGAATATAAATTATGTCAAATTAATCTTTAACTACACTGTACCTCCAGTTAGTAAACAAAATTTCAGAAAATGACATATCACACATTTCCCGACATGATTTAAACTCTTTTCCAGCATATCACGATTGAAGTTGAGCTTGGTCAAAAACGAATCAGCCGTTCACAAAGCTCTTTCAAACAATTTATGGAGCAAGTTAGTAAGTCGGTGAGTCCAAATTCTATGCTATATTACATTCAATTTTACACTTTTAAGGGCCTTGTATCAGTTCCCATATTTCCATAGACCTATATTTTTAGGTCTTTCCACCTTTCTGTTGAAAGACCTCTTGAAATGCTTCTGTTTATTATTATTTTATTTCTGGAGATGTTTTGAAACCGAAAGACTTATCGAGAATCTTTGTAGTTCATGATACTGGATATTAAAAGTTATTCCGAAAAATGACCCCCCAAATTCGATCTTTGACCCCTTTGGAAGTTATTGCCCTTTACGCAAGAAATGCTTGTATCGCTACTCCTCCAAAACCGTAAACCGTAGAGGTATGAAACCTTCACCAATGTTTACGACTACTTTGGAGGACCTTTCAAACTGTTCATTGCGAAAGGATTCGTAAAGTCCTTCGATGAGTTATAGCCCCTGAAACTTTTTGAATTTTACAAATAATTAAAAATTTTCAAACGAGAAGTCGTAGAGACATGGGACCAACTGCATAAGATTCATTGACGTTTGATATTAAAAGAGATGGGTGAACATGAGGAGAGATAAGCCCATAACGCAACAAACATGAAGGTGAAAAATTAAATCTCAATTATATCAAAATTTTCCTTCATATTTCATCTAACATTAAAGTATATTTTATGTAAAATCTCTACAACTTGTACAAATCTCAGGAAGATTGAAGTTATTTGCCTATGAAATATTATACACACACGAAAGAGGACAAACCGTCATCACTTTTATAATTGTCATATCTTTGTGTTTCAGGGAGGTTTCGATTTAGATGTTGGAGGATCGTACCTCGGATATTCTGCATCTCTAGGAATCAACTTTGATACATTCAAACAAAGTAGCAGTTTTACACAGAACTATGGAACCTATCAGTATACCTTACAATCAGGCTCTGAAACCCTCCCAGAACCGATTAGTCTGACATTAACGACCATTGATAAAGCCCTGCAACCCACGTACTGGCAGAAATTTGATGATTTAGTCGCTGCAAGCATTTGCTCAGCTGATGACAAAGGGTATCTTCATTCACGAAAATCACATTTAATTCGATCTTTGGGAAATTATGCAGCATACAAAATGGCACCTACTCCCACAAGTAATGAAATACTATTGTGATTTATAACTGAGTACTATTCTAAATGGAAGTAATATAGTATTCTACTTTACACTGTACAACACTAAAAAGGGCGATATAAAATATTTTCCACGAGAAATACAAATTATCACGCAAGAAAATCGATTGATTAGATCATGAAATCGAAAAAAAAGACAGTTATTCCTTAAATAAAATTTATTAATTTGTTTAATCCAAAGATCCCCAACTGAAGATCCCAGTCACATGGCCAAGAGGTACATACGGGTTAATGTTGACGACTTCCGGATGTCCATCTGAACACTCCTTTACTTGGCACGTTGGTTACATCATACAAGACACCGAGGACTATCATAACCACAATTCCTGGACTTCACATATCCATTTACATGGTACGTTGGCTTTTGTTGTTTGTTTAAATATGCCTTACTATTTTCATTGCATATCACATATGATGTATTTCTCGAGCATCATTTTAAAAATATATAGGTTAATGGCTAGTTGCAAATCTATCGTTTGGATAAGAACAGATTAAGCCCTGATCCCGGGATCATGAAGCATCTTAAGCTTAAGTCAAAATCTTCCTGTTGAACATAAATAATGTAGACGCCAAACAGACCAAAACCAATTTGTTTTACAATATTGTTTTACAAAAGTGTTGTCATTATCAAAATTAGAAATTAATTCAATAAATAGTAAATATTTTACAGGAGATTGAAAAATTGACTTAAGTCCAAGTTTGTTTTATGATCCTGGGACCTGACCTTCGGATCATGTAAGTCGTGTTTAAACGCAAACCGAGTCGGATTTAAAATTACCAGTCCTTTATCCGTAGCACGTGGTGGGTGTAACATTACCATACAATGTCACTCAACACCCGGCAATAACATTCCCATACAATGAAGGACCATAATCTTCCAGCAATAACATTCCCATACAATGACACTCAATTCCCAGCAATAACATTCCCATACGATGGAACTCAACTCCTAGATATAACATGCTCATACAAAGACATTAAACTCCCAGCAATAACATTCCCATACAATGCAGGACCATCATCTCCGAGCAATAACAGTCCAATATAATGACACTCAATTCCAAGCAATAACATTCACATACAATGAGGGACACACAACTCCCAGCAATAACATTCCCATACAAAGACATTCAACTCCCAGCAATAACATTCCCATACAATGACACTCAACTCCCAGCAATAACATTCCCATACAGTGTCACTCAACTCCCACCAATAACATTCCACTACAATGACACTAAACTCCCAGTAATAACATTTCCATACAATGACACTAAACTCCCAGTAATAAAATTTCCATACAATGAAACTCAACTCCAAGCAATTACATTCCCGTACAATGACACTCAACTCTCAGCAATAACATTCTCATACAATTTCACTCAAATCTCAGAAATAACATTCTGATACGATGACACTAAACTCCCAGTAATAACATTCCCATACAATGACACTCAACTCCCAGCAATAACATTCCCATACGATGGAACTTAACTCCAAGCAATAACATTCCCATACAATGCAGGACCATCATCTTTTAGCAATAACATTCCCATACAATGACACTCAACTCTCAGCAATAACATTCCCACACAATGACACTCAACTCCCACCAATAACATTCCCATACAATGACACTTAATCACAGTAATAACATTCCCATACAATGACACTAAACTCCCAGTAATAACATTTCCATACAATGACACTCAACTCCCAGCAATAACATTCCCATACAATGACACTAAATTCCCAGTTTTAACATTCCCACACAATTACACTCAATTCCCCGCAATAACATTCTCATACAATTACACTCAACTCCCAGCAATAACATTCACATACAATGAAGGACACTCAACTCCCAGCAGTAACACTCCAATACAATTACACTCAACTCCCAGCAATAGCATTTCCCATACATTGACGTTAAAATTCAAAGGATCAGCCCTGATTTCATGAAGTCAAATAAAACATATGCTTACATGTATACATGTTTCTTTTAAAATTCCCTAATGGAAGATTCAGAGACAAAAAGTTTTTGCTCTGTCCATCCGGCTATATGTATATGTTTGCTGTCAAAATTTTAATTTTAGCCATAATTTTATATATATTTTACAGGTATATTTTTCGTGACAAATAATTTCTTCGGGTACCAACATATTGGCCTTTTGAATTTGATTCAATTTTTTGCAAAATTTTCAAAAAGTTCAACTTGGGTCATATCTTATAAACAGTTAATGAGAGGATATTCATACTTCACATGTGCATTGTCTGTAACAAGACCTTCCCTTGGTTTTTCACAATTTTGACTTTTATGGATAATTTTGGGTGTCACCTACTTTTTGGAGTTAATAATCTGGGCGGGGCCTTCTATCAAAATTTCTGTTCAGTTTTATATCCCTTAATTAGGCTATAATCATGTGATACTACAGGAGGTTTGTCATTTGACTAATAAGGCATTGATTTTTTTTTGTTTATGGAATATACTAAAGATCAACATCATTGACAATATATGTTCCTTATCTAAATGAAATGTAAGATGTCACATATTTTTAAAAAATCAGAATTGGAACAAATACTTATGTATAAAGTATATGTACAGAAAAATAATGATAATTTGGACAAACAAAAAACAGAATTATGAGTAGAGAATATGAAATGATGAGTAAAAATACATAACATCTGTAACTCATTAAGAATTTTCAAGAAATAAACTCTAAATAAATATCTTGGGTTTAGGGGGGAAAAAAAAATGGGATAATTTTGTTTACGGTAACAATACAACTGAGGTAAGAAACATATAGAAACACTACTCCAAATATTTGATGAAATCTTGCAAGTCTTTAAGCATTTCATAGACTCTGAAAAGTGGAGTGAAAATAAGCACACATATACATATGTATGACCGATCATTGAAACTATAATTGAACTTTTTTGCTTGAAATTAAAATATTTTACAAAATTTAATATTTTTCTTTTATCAATTCCTCTAAAAATCTTTATATTCCTTTAAAAGTGAACGTTTCTAAAATAGAAATTAAAGTTTATAAAAAATATTTTTGTTGATATTTCTTGTCATGCCAGTATAAGAGATACATAGGATGTAAAGTATATGGTATATTTCTCTAGCCTATTTTGGTCTCCATGCTTTTGAGTTAATTCCCTTTGAATACAAGACAATTTTTTGTTTTATGTGCATTGTGATATGAATTTGATGACATACAGTTAGATGCATGTTAAAGCCACAAGACAAAATCACACTACTTTTAAAATCTCCTTCACAATCAAATTATAATAATCACACGGGTTTTAAAAACAACACTACCTATGGGAGTCAAGCTTTCACTTCCAACGTGGGAAGCAAAAGTTGCACCGGTCACTCGATGCATACCTTGGCTATTGTTGAAGTTTCACATTTATAACCTATATTTCACTAACCCACACACACCCAGCTTTCTTTGTTGTTTTAAATTTTGTTTGTTTGAAAAATTTTTATGCCACTTATCTCGAGAGATTTTTTGGTCCACGAGCTGCATTGTAATCGGAAGTGGGCGAGACATTTGTTGACTTTCTATTTTGTGTCTGTGCATTTCTCATACACACCTTTGCAGTTTAATACAGATAATATGTGGTAACAGATGCTTCAGTTTTTGACCTACTTATGAAAAAATCAACCTTTGCAATATATGTAAAAGCTTTCACTTTTCACATATACCTGTAACAAGATGTTTCCAAACATGTTATGATTTCGCCCATTGGCCGTAATTTTCATGTTTGACCTAATTTTCAAAACTTTTTACTTTGGTGTTTACTTATGAATAACATAATGATATGAAAGAGCGTTTATAAATGGTATTTTATTCACAGATGTAAAAGTGAATAGGATTGGGCAGCAGACTCAGTCTATTTTAGCCCTCTCTATACATCAAGGTCAAGGTGAATGCATGTACAGAATAAATAATAATGAAAAAGAATGTACAAAGAAAAATAAAACAAAATGAACAATAAGTAACAGAAAAAATAAGCAATTTATAGAGGAAATAGGGAATAAGTAATATCTTTCAATCAACTACAAGGTTTTTGGGTAAGTTGATCTTTTGTAAAACTGGCTCCCTGAACTTTAAAATACACGTACGTTTAACATTTTACAAATGTATTCAATCTTCTCTAATGTAGTGTTGTGCGTTAAATTGTCTATTTTAATACAAGTATGTATATAGAAATTATTAATTTGTATTATTCTGCTATATGAACATTCAAAATATGTTCTTTCGAAATGTTTCAGAATTGGATAGAGTTTTTTAAGTGAATGCCTGAGAAATTCCACAAATGTAATCTAATCTGATCGATTTACTTGAACGACTTTATTAAATTTTAAAAGCTTACATGTTTACTGCGCAGTTTGCAGTTCAAAAAAGATGGCCGACGAAGCTCAAACGATACGTCAAAACAAATCTGTTCGTGCGCTGTGTGGTGGTTCAGTTGTAGACAAATTTGTTCGTCCAACATTAGCCGAGTTTTTAGGGACCGCATTTCTGGTGTTTCTCTTGTGTTCTTGTGCTCCAATCCAACTAATTGGAGGCAAATTTTATGAAAATGTATATTCGGCACAAGTGAATGGATTTAGTTATGTATTTTTGATTTATGCATTCGGTGATATCAGGTATGAATTTATATTTTAACTAATGGCAGTGTTCATCTTTAGGGAATTTTGACAGAAAAAAAGTTTTTAAAAATAGCTCTTTTACAAAATGAAAATAATAGCAAAATGATACATGGATGAATTTAAAAACAAAATGACCACCCGCACTAAAAAACATGCAATTTTTATAATTTCTTTGTCTCAGCATATGTCTTTAGAGAGTGTCTAAATGCATGCTAAAATATCTAATTGATATCTCAATTAAAAAAAATATCATGGCTAAAAAGTCAGGAGTGCAACAATTTTTTTGTGATATTTTAAAAATCAATATTTTTAAGGCCTTTGAAATTAACAATAACGGTTTGTGTTTAAAATAAGGACTTTAAGGATAATATTCAAAGTATTGGGCTTTAAATGTAGCATCTATTGTTTGACCAACTTGTGGTAATGACTGATGTTGAACAAAAAAATCATACTATGTCAGGAGTGGAACAGTAAAATTAGTATATATTGCAAAAAAATATCAATTTTAAACATTTGAAAGACATTCAAGTCAAAAAAGAGTTTTCAAAGTGTAAAACAATAACAGATGCAGAATTTAAGACTTAAAAATGTTACTTAAATGACAAGAGAGTGCATTATGAAAGTTGAGTAGCTGTACATACACAATAACGTCAGAATTTTAACAGTTGATGTTTCACTCCAAAGCATGACTAAATTTATCACTATCTATAAAATTACATCTTATGATTTTCAGATTTTTGGCACAAAGAAATTTTTACCAAAATATTTATCAATATTTGTCTGTGCTGCAGATGATCTAGATTTGCATGGTCAGGAATGCAATACATTTTCTAAAGACTCAAGTTACTAGTATATTCTATTTATGTTAAGACAAAATTTTTCATTAATTATGATCTATTTGAATAACTTATAAAATCATTGACAGTTTTATTAAATCATTTGCCTTTTCCATTTTAACAATTCAGATGTGTCATTATCTTTTCTTATTAAGCAGGATGGCCCCGTGGGGATCCGGGTTAGAATAGGTCCTCAGTACCCCTTGCTTGTCTTAAAAAGCGACTGAATGGGGCGGTCCTTCGGATGAGACCGTATAAACCGAGGCCCCGTGTCACAGCAGGTGTGGCGCGATAAAGATCCCTCCCTGCTCAAAGGCCGTAAGTGCCGAGCATAGGCCTAAATTTGCAGCCCTTCACCGGCAATGGTGACGTCTCCATATCAGTGAAATATTCTGGAGAGGGACGTTAAACAATATACAATCAATCAATCAATATTAAGCAGGATGTATAACTATTTACTTAAATGGACAAAAAATAATGTTTGGGGAATTTATTGCTTCAATTTTTTTTAAATTTAAAACTTTTCAAATGAGAATTTTAAAAAAGTGTACAATTACAACCAAAAAACCTTTTTTTTTAAGAGAGAAGAATCTTCACCAAATTTTAAATTTAATCATTTATATCCCTGTTACCATTTTAGAGCATGAAAAATAACATTTCTTTTGATTTAATAAGTATTTAGAAAGTCTTTAATGATGTAGCGATATCTACTAATAATAAATCTTTAATTTTTTTTATCCAATTGCTTATACTAATGCACTTAAAGGAAGTTTATCTAGAATGCATCTTCTATATGTTAATATTACCTGTAGTGGAAAATATGTTAAGGGTAGTGGAAAATTTTCAAAATATATCAATTCGGTGGTCATTATTGTACACTTCACCCATAATTTGCATTTCCATACTCAGTATGCTTTTTTTCAAATGTTTATTAAAGTACATATTTAGTAAATTTCAAAATAGCTGATGACTGTTTTGTAGCGGCGGATATTTTAACCCAGTCCTAACATTCGCTCTGACTTTGAATGGTGCGCTACCAGTGCTGGTTGCAGTATGCTTTTTCATTGCTCAGATTGGGGGAGGTCTCTTGGGAGCGGCATTGGCCCTTGTATGTATAATTATATATTATTTATCAGGCACGAATCACAAAATTTGAGAGGGAGGGGCGGCCCACCTTTAGTGGCATATCAATGAAACTTTCATTACCTAATGTTTTAGCCCAGCGCGACGAAGTCAAAATGAGCTGATGTTAAACCCGGCGTTTGTGTCATGTCGGCGTCGGTGTCCCGGTTAAAGTGTTATGAGCAGGTCCATTACCAAGTAATTGTATACAAGTCCTACCTGGACCAAGCTTGCACGGATGATGCTTCTAGGGATGGACACTACCAGACTTGCTTCGGATGTTGGATCTGACCTATATTTTCCAGATGAGTAAATAGGTTAAAGTTTTTAGAGCAAGTCTATAACCAAGTAACTATAACAACATGTAACACTGGCGGATTAAGAGGGGCACAGGTTGCCCGTGTTTCTTTTTGTGTCCAAAATGTACATACGTTTTAATAAATCAGTTTCTTTCAGTGTCTCCGTAGGCTCCAATCCCGACTCCAAATTAGTCTGTCCCATTTTTTTCCAGATTGCTTAATCCGCATTTGTCTAACAAACTTACATTGAAGATGCATCTAGTGATTGACACTTACAGACTTGCTTTGGATGCTAGATCTGACATATATTTTCCAGATGAGTGACCAGCTTGAAGTACTTGGAACAAGTCAATTCTTAAGTAACTAAGAGTCATACATGGACACTAATTGCATGGAGGGTGTATCAAGGGATAGACACACAGCTTTGTTTTGATAAGAAAACGTTTTTCAAATGAGTGACCAGGTTAAAGTTTAAGAAGCAGTTTATTTATAAGTAACAATAAGCCTTACATGGAACAAACTTGCATGGATGATGTATCTAGGGATGGACAATTACAGGCTTGCTTTGGATGTTTGATATGAATAATATTTTTCAAATACCTGACCAGATTAATGTTTTAGAAGCAGTTCCATTACTAAGGAACTATAAGCGCAACCTGGACCAAACTTGCATGGATGATGTATCTAGGGACGGACACTTATACAGACTTGCTTCCGTTTTTGGAACTGACCTATATATTTCAGGTTTCCGGTATGATTAAAAGTTAATTGAGTCCTTCTTTAACCAAACAGCTTGAACGTTGTATCTAGTTCCAGATAAGCTTTGCTTTGCTGAATCGAAAATAAATTTTCCTAATGAGTGACCAGGATGAGGTTTTTAAGTACCTCTAAAATCCTATTGCCTGTTATGATTAAACTTGCATGGATGATGAAGCTTGGGATGCACACGTTCAGCCTTGTTCCATATATTTGAACTTACAGACATTTTCTTGATAAATAGATAGGTTAATTTTTTTAAAGCAGGTCTATTGTCAAGTAAATATAAGTCTTAGTTTAACCAAACGTTCATGGATCTCGGGATGTACCCATGTGCTCACTACTAGGAATACATTGTATTATTATACACCTAACGAATATCAGTCAATTTTACTGTTGAATTTATGCTATTTTTCGGATCACCACACTGGTTTTCTGAATCCATATCACCACTCTATGAAACTGATGACGTAGTACGCAAAAACATGACGTTATTTTTCTTGCGCATGAAAAAGTCCCTTGCTGTTATGCTTTAGTTAAATATAGACAACATTCGTCGACGTGAGCTACAAAATCTTTTATTACCTTTTCTAACTTTTCACCCCTTTCTCTCCCCTCGGATTTACGAGTTGCCTGTAGTTGTTGACATTTTTTTTAAATTATGAGTTAAAAGCAACGTAAAATTACTTCAAAATTTTTAACTTTTTATAACATTTCTTCGTAAGGCTGCTATTCCGACGAATGAATACAAACGATTCATCGGAGGAGCAACAATGCTTATAAATGAGACAGAACCTGGCTGGGCAGTTCTGGTAGAGGGCATCCTTACGTTTATAGTAACTTTCACTGTTTTACTCACAACGCTGGATAAAAAGAAGAAAAAAATGTCACCTCTAGCTATTGGATTCTCCTTCATTGCTTGTTCTCTGTCAGGGTAAGATTTAAAGACCAATGGTATACTGGTAATACATGATTTACATGTGACAGGTTTAGATGTACATGTAAATAAAGAAGATGAGTGAACAAGGCAGTCGTTATGCCCATAGTGCAACAAACATAAAGGTGAAAAATTAAATCTTCATTATATGAAATTTTTCATTGATATTTCCTCTAACATTTAAGTATACGTTGTGTAAAATTTCTACAATATACAAAAATTTTGCAGAGATTATTTTTCGACTCTATGAAAAAGCATACACAAAGCATACACAGACTAAATAGGTAGTCTGATATAATTGTCGTTTTGATCGTCGAGATTTTAGTTTTGCATTTTAAAATCTTGCAAGCCCTGAATTGAGATGTGGAGTGCTGTATTTTTTCTTTTTATCGATTTTGGTGAGTACTAGAAGCATTGAGCTATTGATAATTTGTGAGTTCAGTTTGCAAGTATCAAATATCAGATCCGGTTGAAGACGGCCAATTTTTTATTTTTCGTAATGGCGCCGGTTCCTGACGTTTTCCTGGCACGTCATATGTAAAAAAATCGAGGAAAAAAATCCTGGAAGACCCAGATATTTCGGACTATAAAGTCGGCAAACTTATATATATTTTCGGAAATATAGGCATTCTGCGCGTCATACTTACCCCTCGTCTTTACACATATTTTTAAAAATGATACAGGGAAACTTTGAACTTATCAATTTCCAGAAAACGAAACACGTGACTTGGTACCAGCTCAGCACTAATGGAGGGGCATTCTCTCATGCAAAAGCCCCTGATTTGTTGTAAACATTTATACCTGAAATAATAATATGCGACTTAAACAAATGGCTATCTATGGTTAAGCATGATTAACATTGACTTCTCTGGCCTGATCTTATCCTAAAACGCTCCATGAAAGACCTTCATAGTGAGAACTTGATGACATTAAGTAACATATATTTACATTCGCTGAATATTTTCTCCTTTATTTCTTAAGAAAACCCATTGCGTTAATCACTGCATGAACTACAGTCGGCATGTCGCCTGTACAGATTTCTTGATCAGTGGCTGTTCCATCAATGAAACGTATAAAGACGTTCGCATCATTAATACAATAATTAATCTTTTTAATCCTACTTCAAATGATTATTCAAACAGATATAAATATAAACAATAAAATGTCTTTCTTTCTTCGTTATTACTGGAATTAACGGTCGCAGCTATTGCAGAAAAAAATTACATAACCCGCTTGCGCCGGTTATGTATTTTTTCTGCAACAGCTGCTTCCGTTAATTCCAGTAATAACAAACAAAGAAAGTATTTTATTGTTTAAATTAAAGCCTTCTATATATGGGAACATTATTTTATAATATTCGGATAATAGTTTAAAAAGCAAGAGTTTTCCTAAAATAAATTCAAATAAATCAAATCAAACTCAAGATGACGTGCTTTGAAAGTTAATTTACAAATTAACAACAGGGCCCAATATACTGGTGGATCTATGAATCCGGCAAGAAGTTTAGGACCGGCTGCATCCTACTCCAGATACCTGGATTTTAATGTTTGGGAGTATCACTACGTCTACTGGGCGGGGCCCACCGCGGGGGCATTGTTAGCAGCTATTATTTACAGGTTGGAGATTATTTGCATTGCAAATAATATTAAAAAATATTCACGTATGGTGCATTGAACATTGAAGATAAAAGAGACAGTGTAATTTGATTCTATAAAACATAATTTAATTGTAAGTACTGTACTATTCCTATTACTGTAAACCAACTATTTCTCGTGTCATCTCTTATTCATGATTCGTCCGTTTGAAATCAGTCTGCAGTGATTAATTATTATGACAGAGGAATTGTTCCTTACAAATACTTAGCAAAATTACTGGTTCGCAGCGATTAATATTCTCAAGTTTAAGTTGGCCGCTAAGCTCGCGAATATTTCTCGCACGCAAATATAAGTTGGTTTACAGTAACGGCCTTAGAAATTTGAGTTAAGGGGGCGGTAATTTCCGTATTCTATTTATGATATTTCAAAAAATCTTTTGAGCAAAATAAATTTAAAGAACAACTAAAATAATGTCTAACATTACTTGTGAAGATAATCCACCAAAATTATGCTGAATGATTCATTTCATTTTTCCACAGAGAAACTGGACAATAGACACGTTTCATTTTCACTTTCTTAAAGTTTTGGCAGGTTTTTGATACGTTTCTAGATGTTTTTAATCACTGTACAGGGGGTCCTTATTTCCTGACAATTGTAAAAGACCTAGGGGTGCGCTTATAGGGGCAGGGGCGGTTAAAAGGGATTAAACGGTATCAATTTTTCATTGAAAATTAAAATTATTCAGGATTATTATAGATGAGACAAATTGATAAATTTTTAATCAGTTCTTTTTTTTTTTTACATTTAAGTGAATCTTTACAAACTACATAATGATTTTAGAAAATTGATTGAATATTTTATATATTAAATGAGTATGAATAAATCGAATACGAGTAATATATCACTTTTTCATTTCAGATTTTTGTTTGCAAAGAGAAGGACACCAGCTTATATGACCTTTACACATTCCGAGGGACACTCAACTCCCAGCAATAACATTCCAATTCAATGAGGGACACTCAACTCCCAGCAATAACATTCCCATACAATGACACTCAACTCCCAGCAATAACATTCCCATACAATGACACTCAACTCCCAGCACTAAAATTCCCATATAATGACACTCAACTACCAGCAATAACATTCCCATACAATGACACTCATCTCCCAGCAATAACATTCCCATGCAATGACACTCAACTCCCAGCAATAACATTCCCATGCAATGACACTCAACTCCCAGCAATGACATTCCCATACAATGACATCAATTTTTAAAGGATCAGCCGTGATTAAATAAAGACAAATAAAAGCATAACATTACATGAATGACATAATGAAATTATAGGGCGTTTTTGAAACAATTTTACACAAGTATGATATCTCACCAACTAAGACAACGAAAGTGGGGGACCACGATTCTTTGAATTTGCTTACTCACATTTAAACTTTATTTTATTTGAACATCACTCTAAATAATATATGGCCATTTAAGCGTTTGCAAGGTTCTATCAATACATTTAAATTCAAATTAAACATCTTACAAAATAGTTTTCTGCATCAATTTTTATTTAACGTTTATTATTTCAATTTGCATTCGTTTGATCTAAGACACTTAATCATTTTATGCCCCTTTTAGTAATTCCACAACCAATTACAAATTCAAAAGTGTACCTGTCTCTTTTAAGCAGTAAGGCTCTTTCTAAAACAAAAAATAGAAGCTTAGGGTGTCTTTTGTGCAAAAAGGAAATGACGCAGTTTGAACCGGAATCGATGTTGAATGATGCCTCATTTTTATTTGCACCCTGCAGTACTAGTGCCCTTGTTCATTTCCAAAGTTTGAAACCAGGATTAAAATGCATCAAAACATTTATGTTGTTTCAAGGTTTTCATGGTAACTGACGGAACATATTCAAAGATTGTAATTTTTTGCTGTTTATTCTAGTCGTTATCGAGCCTTAACACAGGAATATGAAAATTAAATTGTCCACTATCACCCTAACACATGCATCTAGTTGACATTTACCTTTTTTATGTCTAAATAAACCTTGGCTTGATACCGTATAGCGGGTTATTTTAGCGGGGTGCTAATTTTAGCTTATTTTGGCGTTTTGATGGTAGCCCGCTAAAATTTTAATCCCTAAAAAGAGTCAATACTCATCTTAGTGTTAATCTGCAAACCGCTGAAACTCTGTGTCAGCTAAAATATACTCCCCGTCAATGAAAACGCAACACTCTATTTTTAGGGTGAAAAATTATATACGGGATATAACTATGTACCAAACAAGTTAGGACATCTTTTACTTTGCCAGATCAGTTATTTAATGGTTGAATGTTTTTCATTTCATTACCGAAAGTTGATTTTTTAGCCCTCTTAACAGATAACATTTAAATAAAACACCCCCCTTCCGACCATTTAATCAAAGCATGCTAGTCCGCCATGTACAACATACAGTGTACGCAGTCCGATTTCTACCTTGCATTAGGTTTATCAATGTCTTTATCTGAGCGAAATAAATATTCTTGAGCATTTTAATTGTCTGTTGTTCAGATACTGAGGTCGAATTTTCTCTAACTTGGCGCAGTGTAGTAACCCTTAAACTTCCGGTCAATGAACTGTCATTCATGCTTTTGAAACACATGAGCCCAAAATGTCGTTATGTAGCGTATATTTGCATCTGTACCTCTCCTTTTTCTTTATTTTGAGAATTTCCAGCATTTGCAATTAAATGCGTGCTTTTGGTAATTTTGAAGAAATACAGGAAATCACATCTGGAAAAGAAAGAAGGATTTTTTTCCCGGCATTTTAGTACAATACTTATGATAAACAGGTACAAAACCTTAAAAACTAAAATATTGTCAAAAATTTTATCAAAATTGCTAATATTTGATTTCTGTTAAGAGGGCTAAAAATCAACTTCCGGTAATGAAATGAAAATCATTCACCCGTAAAAAAAACTGATTTGGCAAAGTTAAAGATTTCCGAACTTTTTTGATACATAGTTATATCCTGTACATAATTTTCACCTAAAAAAAGGATGTTGCGTTTTCATTGACGGGGAGTATATATTACGCCAAAATTATTGGCATACCTTTGAGCACGCATAACGCCAAATTTTACACCCGCCAAGAAAACCCGCTATACGGTATATATTTTTAGCATTTATTTTATATGCTTAAAGGCCTTAAACACTCAAATACTCAGTATAGAAGTTACATGACCGAACTGAAATACAACTCATACAGAAACATTGAAAATGGTTCACCCGACGTAATTACCGGTATGTTACATGTATTGCAATTTTAACCTAAAATAAATATCTACCTTGTAGTGATAACATAGTAAAGGGACAAACAATTTGTGTCTTAGTTTTTACATGTCAAACGTTGATGTGATTTTTCGATAGTTTCAAATCTGTAGCTTGAATTAAAGAGGATTTTTATTTGGCATAAATATTTATCATAAATATATGCATATAAATACAATGGCAATAAACATTTTTAAAATCTGAACCTAAGAGATTTTTTTTTCTTTTTTACTTAGCGTGGCAGTTATTAAACATTACCCTTCCATCTTAAAATGAATGTGACGACTTTACAATTGACTTAAAAAATGTAATAAAGGTAATAAAGAGTGTGTACATTATACACTGCGTTGCTCATATCGATGTTGTTAAGTTTTCTGTTGGCTCAGCAAGAAGATCTCAACTACATTGAGGTAGGGATACAACTTACTAACTAGCTATTAGCTTAACTAAAAAGCGTTGACGCTGATAACGTTGGACATGCAGACCCCATCCTGTAAGATCGGAAACCAGAAAAACCTACGACTAGGATAAAAATTTGATTGTGCGAATTACTTTATTCAAAAATGATTTTAATCTTTTTGAAAAGAATTAAGAAAAACCATTTTAATGCAATCAATTTTTAACAAAACCGTACTCAAATTTAGTAATATTTTTATCTCAAATATGATTTATTCGCTGAGGTAAAAGCTAGTGAATTGGGTTGGAAGCAGACTCACCTTTTTTAAGCCCTCTCCCTACATCAAGGTCAAATAATCATAATAAAAAAATGTACAAAGAAAAAAAAAGAAAAACGAAAATGAACAATAAGAAATAAAAGAGAAGCAATTTATTGAGGAAATAGGCAATTAATAATACCTTTCAATCAACTACAAGGTTTTAGGGTTAGTTGTTATTTTGTAAAACTGACTTCCTGAACTTTAAAATACACTGAAATAAACATTTTACAAATGTATTGAATCTTCGCTGATGTAGAGTTGTGTTTTAAATTGTCTATTTTCATACATGTATGTATATAGAAATTATTGATTTGTATTATTCTACTAGACGAACATTCAAAATATGTTCTTTCGAAAGGTTTCCGAATTGGATAGGGTTTTTTATGTTTATACCTGAAAAATTCCTCAAATGTAATCTAACCTGATCGATTTACTTGAACGACTTTATTAAATTTTACAACCTTACATGTTTACTGCGCAGTTTGCAATGTGAAAAAAGATGGCCGACGAAGCTCAAACGAGACGTCGAAATGAATCTGTCCGTGCGCTGTGTGTTGGGTCAGTGGTAGACAAATTTATTCGTCCAACATTAGCCGAGTTTTTAGGGACCGCATTTCTGGTATTCCTCTTGTGTTCTTGTGGTCCTATCTACCTTTTTCACGGCGAAATTTATGATCGCAGCATTACATTTAATGACAATTTATTTTCGGCACTAGTGTATGGATTTGGTTATGTATTCTTGATTTATGCATTCGGTGATATCAGGTATGAATTTATATCTTGATTTATGACAGAAATGTTTTTCCAAGGTAACTATTTGACAGAAAAAAATGTTTTTTAAAATATCGCTCTAACGAAATTAATTATATTGAAAATAATAGCAAAATGATTAATGGGTAAATTTGAAAAAAAATATGACCACCCGCACGAAAAATACAGGCAATTGTAAGGAATTTCTATGTCTCAGCATATGTCTTTAGATAGTGATTGTGTCTAAATACTAGTAGTACATGCCAAAATGAAATCTCAAATAACAAAAAATAAGGCTAAAAAAATCAGAAGTACAACCCTTTTTGTGATATTTAAAAAATCAATATTTTTTAGGTCTGTGAAATAAATAATATTAACGGTTTATGTTTAACATAAAGACTTTCATACCGTTATACCGTGTCAGGGGCGGAACAGAAAAAAAAATAAGTATGGGGGAAAATATCGAATTTAAAAATCTGAAAGATGTTTAAGTTACAAGAGAGTTTTTTGCTCCAAAGTATTAGAGAATGGTTTTAATTTATCAATACATAAAATGACATAATATTATTATGATTCTTTGATTTTTAAGAAATTTTACCAAATAAATTTATCAATTACAGAGTTTGCATGTGCTGAGGATGATCTAGATTTACATGGTCAGGAAAGCAGCGCATTTTTATAGACTTAAGTTATATAATGAAAAGACATATTTATGTTGAAAAATAATCTTTCGTTTATAATGTTCTATTTAAAAAACCAATATTTTTGAGGTCTGTGAAATAAATAATATTAACGGTTTATGTTTAACATAAAGACTTTTATACCGTTATACCGTGTCAGGGGTGGAACAGAAAAAAAATAAGTATGGGGGAAAATATCGAATTCAAAAATCTGAAAGATGTTTAAGTTATAAGAGAGTTTTTTGCTCCAAAGTATGAGAAAATGGTTTTAATTTATCAATATATAAAATGACATAATATTATTATGATTCTTTGATTTTTGAGAAATTTTACCAAATAAATTTATCAATTACAGAGTTTGCATGTGCTGAGGATGATCTAGATTTACATGGTCAGGAAAGCAATGCATTTTTTATAGACTTAAGTTATATGATGAAAAGACATATTTATGTTGAGAAATAATCTTTCGTTAATAATGTTCTATTTGAATAGTTTATTGACAGTTTTATTATTTATTCCTTTGCCTGTTCAATTTTAACAATTCAGATGTGGTATTAGCTTTACTTAGATATATTTATGACACACAAAAAAGAAAGATATAAATAGGGAATAATTCAGGATATAAAGCCAAGTTTAAAAACTTTCAGGTGTTTCAAAAATGAAGTATTGGGCTATAAATATTGCATAATTTCGTTACCACTTGATGTTGCCAACACTTTATGACATTTTGTGTTCTACAGTCTTATTTTTCAAATTTATTCTGTCAGGATAGCATCGAAACTGTTTTTATTGTAATTTTCAACAATCTTCATCAATCTTTTCAAAAAAGAAAAACAAATTTATAAACGTTTGATACTATCTGTTGTTCAAAACATTATATATTACCCATCAACTAAATAGAGGCATATTAAGGGCAGTGGAAAATTTTCACAAAAAATCAATCTGGTAGTCAGTTTTGTTGACTTCGCCCATAATTCGCATTTTCATACTTCGTATGCTTTTTTCAAATGTTTATTAACGTACACATTTAGTAAATAAAAAAACAAAAAAACAAAAACAACAACTGATGACTGTTTTGTAGCGGCGGGTATTTTAACCCAGTTATAACATTCGCTCTGACTTTGAATGGTGCGCTACCAGTGCTTGTTGCGGTATGCTTTTTCATCGCCCAGATTGGGGGAGGTCTTCTGGGAGCAGCTTTGGCCCTTGTATGTATAATTATATATATATTATTTATCAGGCACGCGTCACAAAATTTGGGAGGGAGGGGCGGCCCACCTTTATTGGCATATAATTAAACCTCTCATTAACTAATGTTTTTTAGCTCACGACGACGAAGTCAAAATGAGCTTATGTTTAACCTGGAGTTGGTGACGATGTCTGCATCGGCTTCTCGGTAAAAGTTTTTGGAGCAGGTCTATAACCGAGTAACTATAAGCCCTATCCGGATCAAACTTGCATAGATGATACATCTAGGGATGGCCACTAGCAGACTTGCTTCGGATGTTGGATCTGACCTATATTTTTCAGATGACCAGGTTAAAGTGTTTGGAGCAAGTCCTTATTCATGTAACTTTAAGCCCTATCTGGACTACTGGCGGATTTAGAGGGAGTACAGTGGGCCTGCGACCCCTTTTGTGTCCAAAAAATACATGAGATTCAATAGATCTGTTTTTTTTTCGGTGTGTCTGTGGGCCCAGATCAGACTCCAATTTGCCATCCCTTACAAGATTCCTGGATTCCCTCCGTGGACCAAACTCATATTGAAAATGCATTATTCCTGGATCCCCCTTGTGGACCAAACTTATGTATTGAAATTGCATCGAGGGATAGACACTTAGAGACTTGCTTATATTTTCCAGATGAGTAACCAGCTCAAAGTTTTTAATGCAGGTTAATTCCCAACTATTTATAACTAAAAGCGCTACTGGACCAAACTTGCATGTAGGATGTATCTAGGGATGGACAGTAAAGGTCGATATACACGATGAGATTTGTAGTATAATACAAGTATTATAATACTTTTGTATTTTAATACTTTCTTGTACTCACGCTAATACAAATCTTATAAGATTGTAGATTAACTACGTATTCCCACGTGTTTTCCACCGCCATATTTCTCTCACTGTCAGAATAATAAAAATGGAAGATGAGGTTCTGATGGCAAAGTCTATCATAATTAAATCAAACGTGCATGGATCTCGGGATGCAATGATGCGCTCACTTATTAAGAAAAAGATTTTGATATTTACCTTACGTATATACAACATTCGTCGAGGTGAGCTTCATACATAATGTCATATTTGATTACCGTTATTTTTTACTTGTCAACCCTTTCTCTCCCCTCGGACTAAGAAAACGGCGATGCGTGCCTGTAGTTGTTGACATTTTAATTAGAAGTTCAAAGCAACGTAATGTTACGTAAATTTTTTTCAACTTCTAATTTTTAACTTCATTTTTCCTTTAGGCTGCTGTTCCGACGAATAAATACACACAGTTCATTGGTGGAGCAACAATGCTTATAAATGAAACAGAACCTGGCTGGGCAGTTCTGATAGAGGGCATCCTTACGTTTATAGTAACTTTCACTGTTTTACTCACAGCGCTGGATAAAAAGAAGAAGAAAATGTCACCATTAGCTGTTGGATTCTCGGTCATTGCTTGTGCTATGTCTGGGTAAGATTTAAAGACCAATGGTATGCTGGGAATAAATGATTTACATATGACAGGTATTCATATTGGTGAAGAAGATAAGCGAAGAAGACGGGCGTTATAAACAAACATAAAAGTGAAAAAAATCAATCTTAATTATATGAAATTTTCTTTTGATATTTCATCTGATATTAAAGTATATATTATGTAAAAGTTGTACAATTGAATACTAGGTAGTCCGAACTAGTTGTCACTTTCCAACCTTTCTAAGGATTTTAATATTTTGGAACTGGGAATTCTTCGACTCTGACCAGAGGCTGTATTCTCTTATTGATTTTCTATACTTGCGAACAGAATTGAATGTTAAACGCACAACTCAATGATAAAATACTCACCGATGTTATGGTTCGTCATTTGACTATTTATAAATTCTCAATTCACCATTTAAGTCAGTTCGCAAGTGTCAAAAATTTACCTCGGTTGGAGACCTGTCTTTGACATTGCGCCGATTTCTGCTATTTTCCTGGCACAAATCGCAAAAAAAGCCTGGAAAATTCAGATATTTCGGACTATAAATTGTGCAAACATGTAACATATATATTCAGAAATATAGGCATTCTGTGCGTCATATTTACCCACCGTCTTATACATATTAAAATGTTGGAGGGTATCTATGAACTTCTCATTTTCCAGAAAACGAAACGCATGACTTGTTACCAGCTCAGCGCTAATGGAGGGGAATTCTCTCATGCTAAAGCCAATGATTCGTTGTAAACATTTATACCTGAAATAATAATGATATTATTACGATACTAAAACAAATGTCCTCTAACATTTTATTTATTTTAACATGATTTTCAAACAATGCGTGACTTTTCTGGCCTGATCTTGTCCTAAAAACGCTCTATGAAAGACATTCACAGTGAGAACTTGAAGACATTAAGAAACAAATCAAAGTTTCCTATGGGAGCAGTATTTTATTAATATTTGGATTATAGTTTAAAGAGCAGGAGTTTTCCTAAAATAAACTGAACTCAAGATGACGTGTTTTGAAAGTTAATTTACAAATTCACAACAGGGCGCAATATACTGGTGGATCCATGAATCCGGCAAGAAGTTTAGGACCGGCTGTATCCTACTCAAAATATCTGGTATTTAATGTGTGGGAACATCACTATGTATACTGGGCGGGGCCCACAGCGGGGGCATTGGTAGCAGCTATTATTTACAGGTTGGAGATTATTTGCATTGCAAATACATGTACACGTAATGTATTAAAAAATAATCATGTATGGTATATTGAACATTAACATTAAGACAATGTGTAATTCGAGTCTATAAAATATAATTTAAATGTATTAATATTCAAAATCAATTTAAATTTTCAAGATCATTATGGATCAGACAAAGTGATCTAAATATGGTTCTTCATTTTACATCTAAGTGAAGTTTTACAAACTCCAAAATGATTTTAGAAAATTGATTGAATATAAATGAGTATAGTATGAATAAATCAAATAATATATCACTTTTTCATTTCAGATTTTTGTTTGCAAAGAAAAGGACACCAGATTATATGACCTTTACAAATTCCGATGGACACTCAACTCACAGTAATGACATTCCCATACAATGATTTTAGAATTCAAAGAATAAACCCTGATTTCAGAAAGTCAAATAAAAACATATGCTTTACATGTATGAATTTCCGTAAAGATATACAATTTTTGTATGCAAGTATCTTTTTATACTCTGTAATGGAATCTTTAGAGAAGTTTTTGCTATGTCCCTCCGTTTATATGTCTGTTTTCAGCAAAATTTTAATCTTACCATAATTTTATATATATTTCATTGCTATATTTTCCGTAACAAGAAATTTCTTCGGGTACTAAATTATTGGACCTCTTGACCTTTTGAATGTGTTTCAATTTTTGCAAAATTTTCAAAACTTTTACTTTGGTCATATCTTATGATCAGTTAATGAGAAGACATTCGTATTCCGTGTACATTGTCAGTAACAAGACCATAGATTTTCACAATTTTGAAAGGAACTTGTGTACTATATTTATATGAAGCCTTCTCGAGAGAACGATTATTAATTAGTAATTTTGTGCGTTCAAATATTACAACAAGGCTTTTAAAACAGTTAACTGTTAACATGTTACGTCTTGTTATTTACTATTTATGTATTATGCTCATTCTCATTTTGTTATACCTAATCATACTATATAGACACGTGTATATATTTAGATACTATTCTGTATTCTGATTTGCAAAGAAAATATTATACTAAAATAAATATTTCATATTTTGTCGTACTGCTAAAATATATTCTTTTAAAACATCGTTAAGGTAGGATTCTAGTCTGGTTTCTGACTAGATAAAATATTCAAAATACATTTGCTTGTATGTCATATATTTAGGTGTAAGAGAATTTTTTTCTTCATCACAATAGTACAATGTAGTAAGGTTGTTTGCAGGTACCCCTATTATTTTTTTATGTTGTACGGGAGATAACTCCTTTAGATTACTGTTGTTTTCCGGAATGGTAAATCGGGAATGCTTCCAATAATATGTGTGCCTGCTGTAATAAAAGTTGTCAACTACAGCTCTCCTCTGTTCATTTTTAGGTAAGATTCATGTTTTTACATAAAGATGATTCAGTTTACTTTTGCATTTTGTGTAAGAGGATTGTTATCATTTGTTTACATTTGTATTTTGTATGCAAAACAGCTAGAATTTATATATTTTACATTTTCATGTGAAGCGCAGTCTAGTCACATGTTGGGATTTCCCGCCGTAGTAGAAATATGTAAAACTGTCGATTATGATAATTAATTTGACATAATAATACCGTAGGAGTATTTTTCCATAGTGTTCATGTAGAGTAATGAATTAGTATGTTGAATGTTATTATTTCGACTGGCAGTATTAGTTTTGACAATGCATAGGTAATTATCCGGAATACCTAGGTTCTGACCATTGTTGGTTTTAGTATTAGTGTGTGCATCAGATTTCCGTTTTGCGTTATAATGTAAACATTAGTATTTTCGTAACGTGTAGCTGTTAGTAATTAGTTAAACGATGATATTAAAGCACCAGTATGATACTATTTGGTTACATATGAATATTCTAGTCCATTTTGTAATGTTTATTCACCAATTTTCTATTGTTTACCCCTAGACGAGTTAATTTTGAGCCAATGTTTTGTAATGTTTACATATTATTGCTTCCAATAATATGTGTGCCTGCTGTAATAAAAGTTGTCAACTACAGCTCTCCTCTGTTCATTTTTAGGGATAACAACAACTTTAGATAGAAATGGTAACCATGTTTTAAAACTAGCAAGGACGCCATTTTGGAGGAATGATGACGCATGAAAATGTCTTCTTTTCTGCTCTTCATTAAAGAACAATGAAATAACTTAAAATTTCTACACAATCAAAGACTTTAAGGACTTTCCAAATGTAAGTTTAATTAATCATAAGGCCAAAATATACATCACATAAATATGATTCTTCATTTAAAAAAAAAAGAACAATGTTAGCTTTTATAAGCTTCCAATCTGAGTACAAATTTGAGCCAAAAATCCGTAAAGAGTATTTTTTCTCTTTTATAAAAAGTAAACGATCAATTTTTTTGTTTTTATATCATTTTATATCTTTATGTGACATACTTGCCATATGTGAAATTAAAAAAAAAGTTTAATTATAGGAAGCATATAAAAATAACTAATATATCATAAAAAATTAGATAAGTAGAGAAAATTCGGATAAGCGAAATAAATATCCATTTTAGGTAAATTATTAATGTCAGTTTGGTAATATTATCTAATAGGAACCTTATAGTAGTATCTTTTTATGCAAAAAGAAACACATTCAATCTTTTGAATTATACGTAGGGGTCGCATAATTGTAAACAGTAATTTTTATCATTAATGTCCAGAGAAAAGGTTTTGACCTTGTCTGTAATATAAAAAGGTTCAAATTTTATTTCACTTAGTGATATTTTCTCCTTGATTCTGTGAATTCCATGAATTTTAAATATAAGAAGAATCCTACCTTAATAACACAAAGAGTAAACAGAAAAATATCAGGGTATTGCTACACTGTTGTGACAATGGATTCAACATAGCGTACCATAATTCATCTAGGGATTTGTTTTTTCCAATTTTCTGAACGAGGGACAAGATTAAAATTTGTGGAACTGGAATCCTACTTGTACCAAATCTGTATGAAAAATGTAGTTATACTTCAAGCTAAATTAAAACGGTGCAAGTGGCAATAAATATCTATTAGTAAGGTACATGTGTAATAAATGAAAGGCCTCTAATATATACTATAGAGACTTTAAAAACGCTTATATGAAAATTAGCTTTGTTTGGCGTTGCCGGTCGACTCAATTAAATCGCTGCGGTCCGAATGTCTTGTGAAACAAATTCACAATTTTGATTTTCTGATATTTTGCCTATGTGTTTTGTTTTTATCATTTTGGCATGTATCCATATCATCTATAAACGACGTTTTAAACACTAAAAGAGTTTATATCTTGGAATTCCCAGCTCGTATTGGAGGAGCTCGAATGACGTTGAAAAAGACGTCAACGCCAACCTGCAAGCGTGTTAGAGTAAGCAAAGGCTCTACGGGAAGAGTGGAATAACATTCCTATGAGAGGAATTCGAGCTGTATGCCAATCCATGAGGTCCCGCTTGAGAGCATGTGAAGTTGCAAATGGTGGTCACACACGTTAATAATGAAAACGGCAAAAATTGTTGACAGTGTGATTTTAACAGTTTGCCTTGAAAAAACTCGGTTAACAAATTCGTTGATTGTATTGGAAATGAAGACATTCCATGGAAAAATTAAGATTTTGAATGAATTTCCTACAACATGTAACATAATGTACCAATGACAATAAAAGCAATCTCAATAGGCGTTTTTAAAGTCCCTGAGTATACATGATAGATATAAATGTAATGATTTTAGGAGCATTTATTTGTTAGGAAACTTTCATAAGCTTAATATATGCAAAGTAAATATTCATGGAGATGTGTCTTTTAACATTTGATTACTTTTAGGGTTTTTTTTTTATCTTGACCTGGACTACTTTATACAATTGAATAAATATTAACACCGTTTATTAATAAAAATAAGGTAAAACCAAAATAACCTTCCAATTGTGTAAGTCCTCGCATTCATTGAAAGAGTGATTTCAAGGTGGAAGGGGGTAATGTTGAATAACTCTGTCATTTTCTAACTAGTAGAAAACTTATCTATTCTTTTCGGTTCAGTTTCCAAGAAAAACGTTTGCTTCTTGTATTTTATTGGTATAATGGTATTTATGATAAAGCCAATTAAATTTTTAAAATCCTCTTGAATTCGAACCATAGCTTTGACAAGAACACAAAACCATATCAGTTTTTGAAATGTAATCTAGGCTATCAAAAATGTGCGGATCATATCCTGCGTTGCTCATATCAATTCTGTTGAGCTTTACGTGGGCTCAACAAGAAGATCTCCACTACATTGGAGTCGGATATAACCTACTGACAGAAAATCCTGACGGGAGCTTAGTTTCTAATGAAGGAGTCGATCCAGGCCTACTGTACACCAGGAAAATCCTTGAGGTCACCAAACACGACTCACCTACAAGAGTTCAAATCGAACACCGACATAGCTGTGCCAACAAAAACACAACTTCAATGTACTATGGAACCAAATCGTACCAAGACAAACTAAAACTCGGTGTCAAAACCTCAGGTATCTACGTTTGAAACAAGAGAGGTTGTATTTTAGCTTTAAATCTCAAAGTTTTTGGAAGGATTTTTTATGGTTAATGAAAAGTGTTGAGACATCTTATGTTCAAAGCATACATTAATACCTCATTTTTGGCAAATATTCCATGCCTCCAAACTTACTTTTAAATACATGAATACTTGTTTGTGGTCTCGAAAAGCATCTTTCTGATACATGTACTTAACAAATATCATGACTGATATAGTATGCCTCTAATTAAGAATCTCATGAACAAAAAAGTTTGGCTATTTCTTGATTCAGTTTTAATAGGTTGTTTTATTCTCATCAAATATTTTTAATAATTGCTAATTAGGATGTTATAAAACAAAAAAGTAAAGGGGTCAACTTTGCTCAAATAATCAAATAAGAACGGGAAAATAAATACTTTATGAATATTTCCTTTGAATCATAAAGGACCACGCATAAGCAAAAGTCATAACATATTTGGCTTTTTGACAAATTTATTTGTTCAATATAAACCTGAATAGGTATAGGCAGTCCGGAGAAAACCTATAAATATCACCAAGGTTCCAATTACATGTATACAGATTTTTTAACAATCTTCCTAACGTTCAGTTTCAAGTTTCCTTAGGAGTGATTTACCGATTTGCATAAGGATCATATAAAATGATAATTACTCTTCTTAATTATTATGAGGCGTTATTTTGTTACAATGTATGTACTGTAGATTCCTAATTATACGCGAGAAATTAATTATCGCGTAATTTCGCGAAGCACCACTCGCGAAATAAAATCACTCGCTTTTATTTTCATGGTGCTGAAATGCATGTCGATTTTCTTGATCAAGCGTCCATTCGCGAATTATTATTCTCGCGATTTGACGTTTGAGAGCCATCTCGCGATAATAAGTACTCGCGAAAAATAAGGAATCTGAATTAATTTGGAAAGTCTTTATAGGTTCATGAACATTTTTTAAGTCACGTCTTCTAAACTTAGGGTGTGGCCACGATTGTTTCAGATGCTTTTTAGCATGTATAAAGAAGCAAAAAAACCTCCTTATCTCGTGTATTGCTTGCAGGTGAATGAGCGTGAAAGTCTCCTTTTTTAAAAAAAAAATTACAATAAAACAGAGTATTAAAAACTTTTTTCAGGTGGCGCAATCGGAGGATTAGCTTCGTTTTCCTTCACGTTAAGAGGAAGTGAGTATATTCAAGATATAGATCTTAAAAGATTTGGTCTCAACAGGTTATAAAAAACGCGTGTATACACTAAATATCAGTTGACACATTAATTAAATGATATCTTTCTTACAGGTTACCAACAAGCACACAATAAGACAAATTTAGAACACAACATAATTCAGGATCAGATAAATCTGTGTATTCTTGGTCGAGTGCGTTACATGACGGAATTGGCCAACGCTGGCAAATTACCCATCACACAAAGCTTTGCAGCAGCTATTTGTTCACTTCCGGTGAATTATAACCAATCGGCTTACATGAAATTTTTGGATCATTGAGGAACGGTCAGTAGTAAAGAAATTAATAAAATGTAAAATGTCTTTAGTTAGAATTTTAACGAACAGAACATGACATATTATTATTTTAATTATTTAAACGATCGAAGACGATTTTTACATGGCAAATTTGTCTTTAGCCACTTCTATTGAGTGAACAAAGTTTCAGAAAATGACATTTGCATTTTTCCTACATCATTTGAACTTTTTTTCAGCACATCACGGTTGAAGTTGAACTTGGACAAAAACGAATCAGCCGTTCGCAAAGCTCCTTCAAACAATTTATGGAGCAAGGTAGAAAGTCGGTGAGTCCAAATTCTAGGCCATAGTACAATTAATTTACACTTGTGCGGGCCTAGTATCAGTTAACATTATTCCGTAAAACTATTTTTTTGTTTGTTTGTTGTTTTTTCTCATTTTTACAAAACTAATCATTTCAACCAACAATTAATCATGTTGCTATAATGCAATTAAACGGGACCAAAGCAAGCCAATTTACTCTCTAAACATATTTTTTTAAAGGCGATATGCCTAAAAGTCGCTGTATATTTTCCAATGTGAATTACATATCCACTGTGGTATGTCTACCTTGAATATTTCCTTTCAAAAGGTTTTATTTCAATGAAAAGTAAAAAAAAATTGATGGCAGAAAAAAAATTTTTTTGCCCTGTCTTCAGATAAAAGATTTGAGCATCACTAAAAGATTATTTCATAATTCTATCGTGTCATCACTCAATTGAAGTATCTTTGTGTTTCAGAGAATTTTCGATTTAGATGTCGGAGGATCATACCTCGGATATTCTGCATCTCTAGGAGTCAACTTTGATACATTCAAACAGAGTAGCAGTTTTAAACAGAACTATGGAACCTATCAGTAGACCTTACCGTCCGGGTCTGAAACTCTCCCAGAGCCGATTGGTCTCACATTAGAGACCATTGATGAAGCCCTGCAACCTATTTACTGGCAGAAATTTGATGATTTAGTCGCGGCTAGCATTTGCTCAGCTGATGATAAAGGACGTCTACAATTACGAAAGTCACATTAAAATCATTCTTTGGAAGATTATGCTGCATATAAAATGGCACCAACTCCCAAAAGTAATGATATATTATATCTTTATTTGAGCACCTTTTTATTTAACATGTAAGA
This sequence comes from Saccostrea glomerata, assembly GCA_003671525.1. Classification (NCBI taxonomy): domain Eukaryota; kingdom Metazoa; phylum Mollusca; class Bivalvia; order Ostreida; family Ostreidae; genus Saccostrea; species Saccostrea glomerata. The sequence continues at coordinate 19,791 of PRKT01001332.1, read as the reverse complement.
TGGATAGTTTCACTTTGGGCTAAAATTTTTGTTTATCATGCCAAGACACCTCTCTGTTTGGTTTTTAAAATTGACGGGGCATAATATTTATTTTTTTGGGTGATAGTTCGTGTTTTACAGTTTTTAATATAATGATACCTATACTAACGATTTAAAAAGAAATGACATGTACATGAAAAATTTAGTTTTCAAGAAAAATATTCATATGAATTACACACTTTATATTTTTATTTTTGTTTACGCTTTAACACTAAAAAGGCGATATGATTTGTCATTCTTCAGATATAATATTTTGTCAGTGTATAATTTTAATTTATTCGTTTGTTTAATCCAAAGACAAACCATCTGAGAATCCCGTCACGTGGCCGAGAGGTACATACGGGTTAATGTTGACGACATCCGGATGTCCATCTGAACACTCCTTTACTTGGCACGTTGGTTACATCATACAAGACACTGAGGACTATCATAACCACAATTCCTGGACATCACATATCAATTTACATAATACGTTGGCTTTTGTTTCCACCTTTGAATACTCGGATGCATTGACTTATGACTGAGTTGTTTTTTAAAAAGCTGACACTTTAGAAAAAGAGTAGCTAAAATTAATTTACTTGTATTTAACCATTTCGTTATATATTAATTAATAGTAATCTTGGACATGTTAATCTTTGAATTCAAATTTTTATGGAGAGGCCTGAATGTTGAATTTCCTTAGATTTGAACACTTTTAAAAGATAGGAAGTTTAAAAATATTTTCTATGTTAGAATTATAATGATGTATGTATGTAAATATTTAAAATTTTACCTTTTTGGAGTAATTTATTGAAAATATTTCAGCATTTCTGGTATTACAACTGTAAGACTAATCATGGAAATATTGGATTTTTTGGATTATTCTCCAATGAGCTCCCAAAATACTTTACAGTATATTAGACCTGAATATATTATGACTTTCGCAGGCAATGACCATTTTGGCCAAACTTGGAATCAGAACTACAATGTTGACTCATTTATGTCCTAAAAAATAGATAATTATCAATTTCGTGCAGCTGGTTTCCTAGAGGACCAGAAAAAAAAATTACTAATAAATACAGGCATGTGGTATCGTTTTTAAAGGAGAAAAAAGAAAAATTGTCAAAATCTGACAATCCTATTTTTTGGGAAGGGGTGGGTTCCAACTTACGACCACATTTCAAATTTTTAAATACATTATCAAATTACCGTAATTTAAATATGCTACAGCAAAATAAAGGGTACACTGTACAATCTAATTAAAGATACACCATCCGTTTTGCTTTTATTATACCAGTTAGTCGCTCGTGACAAATACCTAGTAAATTTATGAAGAGCGAGATGAAAGGTCTAATTTATATTTTGATTGTGAAGAGTTTATAAACCTTTCAATGTACATTTTTCAGTGTAAAAGTTTATGTTTGCGTTATGGTGACACTCTTGACTACCCCGATGTACTATGTGTCTGTATTAATTAGCAAAACCACTCAACATACATACCCATTGCTAGCTAAATTTTCAGAAAGGTAAACCTTGTAGATGTATGTTCATTAAAAATAAGACGAACTACAAGTCCTATCTTAAGGTCTAAAAGTTCGGTTCTGGACTGTTAATTTTAATTATTGGATAGATGGGATATTGTTAATCAAAATCATATAAACTCTACCTGTTAAACATCAATGACCAGAAGGAAATTTTTTTAAATATGCACTTATTTCAGATCAGCTAGACAAGTATACTCGATCAATTAAAGCCGGGATTTCAGTACTTTGATTTCTACATGGCGTCATATACTGTATATATATTTAATATTGAAAATTCATATTTTTTCTATAAAGTTGAAAATAGTGAACCCCTGAAAAAGCTTTAGTATTTCAATTACTAATAAGGAAGGACTTGAATAATAACAAGACCAGGAGAAGGGCAACGACACAAACATTAATTGCACACTTACATTGCCTACTAAGTGTTATTTTACATTTGCTAAAAAAGTAGCCGGTGTAAAGACGAATAAAGACCCCCATCGAATAATGACCGGGGGGTCATTTTTCAACGACAAAAAATGACCCCCACCCGTAGAAAAAAATCTTTTTTTGTAGATTTAGGGTCCTAGGGGGTCATTATTTTATATGTTAGTCCTATAAAATAATGACCCCCATTGAAAAATGACCCCCTTTAAAGTGATACAAAATATACACTCTTTGATATCTTTTTTACAGCGAAACTAATTTTTACATTTTCTGTAACCAGAAAAATACAAAAAGTCGTATGAAATAATTAAGAGATTCACGTAGTCTTTCAATGCTAAAATTGTGTTTGAAAAGAGATTCTTTAATTGTCAAGTAAATAAAATTTCTTTTTAATATTCCTCCTTATAATGTTTGCTTAAAGAATGATATTCCACTTGTTTTTAGAAATCAAACCATGCAAAAATCAGGTTTAAATACTCTTTAATAGGAAAAATTAAATTTTCCGTCATTTCAACTTTTAGTTTGTTTAAGTTTGGCAAATCCTATTTGACAATGAAAGAGGAAGAAATTTTTATCCCCCCCCCAAAAAAAAAGAACATAACGTTAAATCAAAACAAAAAAAAATAAATAAATGAAAAGCAAAAATATAAATAAAACTCTATACCTTTCAACTGAAAGAGGCTCTAGATAAAATATTGAAATGAAGTTAAGCCTTCACACAAGTACTTTCATATCATAATTTACTTCGCCATGATTAAAGCATACTTTAAATGTTGGTGGAGGTATACTTGAAAGTATTGTGGCAAAGTAACAGTTAAAAATTAGTAGAATAGTAGATTATTTTAAGCTTATTTTTATTTCCTTCTGATAGAAAAATAAAGGCAGGGTGTTTTTTTTTTTTTTTTTGTTCAATATCGACTTCCTCCTAAATAAGAAAGTGGGTGGGGTAAGTATAAGACCTAAAAATATGCTCTGTAAAGCTATGGGCTAGTGTAAAATACACAGTCATTCTAATGCAAAAACTATACATGTAGACATAAACTTTTGATTTAGCACACAGTATTCATTACATTTCTTTTAACGTAGAACCTACTTCGTATGACATCATAACTTGTAAATGTGTTAAACCTGTGCTAACCCATTAAGACGTCATAATTAATTCAATGCCACTTTTTCCCGTACTTGACAGCTTCAATAAAAATGGTAGAAAATACTGCATTTTGAAATTCACAGAATTCAATCATGCCAACATAATCTTGATTCAATTCATATATTTTTTGGTTTATAATGCTTAATGGCAATATATTTCTGGAATAAGAGAAAATATGTAGGCACCTTTTATTTACTAGATCTAGACCTGAAGTTGACAAACCCAAGACTATCTAGTGTAATGAAATTACAATGTACATACAACTTTCGTAATAATTTGAATGGTATGTAACCATTTTGAAGGAATGCATAAATCGTAAGAAATCTTTAGTTGCCAGCTATATAGTGTAATATCTTGTTGAAAAGTGTCTAAGTCAAAGATGTACATGTTGTAGATCGTTTGATCGTGTGTACATTTTTGTGATATCTATAATGAAATGATGTGCATTCCTTTTAACAATTATTTGTTACCTATTCATATTTTTGGTGTTTGATTACAATTTTTCTATTAAATATGATCTCTATAAAGAAAAAGTACAATTTCTGATAAATATTTTATCTGAAAGTAACCCCAAACAGTCATTTAATTATTAAATCCCGTGTAAGTGCAAAAAGGTCAATAGTATCGGTAAATAGCCTATCTTTCATTAATTAGAGGGGAAAGGTATATATTTTAATCATTTTTGGTAATCATTTGGCTATGTTCTTCTGTTCTTCATCATATTGAAGTTTGAAAACATTGTGACAAAGACGTCTAAAAAATATTTACAAATATAGGGTGAATAATTGACTAAAAATAATAGAGTTCATTTGACTATTTTTTTTAATGGTGGACTTATCTTTTATGTTAATTGAATAGAAAAGAAGAAATTATTCTTGATAAAATATTGTTTAATATTATTCATTTAAAAAAAGTTTATAAGCGACGATGTTTGAAGAAGTATTTTTGTGATTTTTCATATTCCCTTTATGACAAGTACCCCTAAAAATATTTGAAAATGTGAAGTCGCAGTATGTAAATACCATACCAAGTTTCACAGCCTGTTCTAGATTAAAAAACAAGGAAACATATCATGATATCTTAACTGATTGATAAGCAAGTACTAATTTATCATTTTGAAAAGTTTGAAAATCTTGTGACAAAGACTTTTCCGACATAGGTTCTACCTTAATTCTTGTTTTACTCCACCCTTTTACTCAGTTCTGAGTATATTTTTCAGAGAATTTAATACGAAAATCAGAACAAACATTTTCATTGTTGTAACGTCTTCTTTATAATGTATATTAATATGAAAAGTTAATTGAAGACCATTTCTTTTTATGTCCCCGTAGTCGAAGATTCGGGGGTATATAGTTTTATCGTGTTCGTCTGTATGTCCGTCTGTCTATCTGGCGGTTTGTTTGTCCGCAAAAACCTTAACCTTTACCATAACTTTTCATTTATTGGAGCTATGACTTTCATATTTAATATGTATATTCCTTGTGACAAGACCTTACTTTGGGTACCACCAAATTTGACCTTTTGACCTTTACCTTGGAGTTTATCCCATTTTACACAAAAATGCCAAATTTTTACTTTGGCCATAACTTTTAAACGGTAGATACTAGTACTCTCATACTTCAAATATGTAGTTTTTTGGCATTACCTTTCATTGGATACTAAAAACCTTGACCTTTTGACCTTGACCTTGGAGTTTTCCGTACTTATGATTTTTTTTTTACCTTGGCCATAACTTTTGAACGGTAAGGGCTAGGGTATTCATACTTCACATATGTAATCCTTGTTACATTAAACATTTTCTTAAGAAATCATCAACTTTGACCTTTGAGTTTGACCTACCTTTCAAAAACTTATCCTTAGCCATTACTTTTGAACAAGTGGTGCTAGGGCTTTCCTATTTTGCAGTTGTATTTCATGTGAGAAGACCCTACTTTGGGTAACAATATATTTAAATTGCATTTAAGAAAAGTTTAATCTTCGCTATGTTGCCATACAGGGGCATAGCTGTTTCACAAACACATCTTTTTATATATGAGGATTTGCGGATAAGAGATGGATACCTCAAAGCGTAACAGACGGACGGACGGACATCCCAATCACTATATACCCTCCCGCTTTTCAAGCGGAGGATATAATAATATATAATACTGCTGATTTTTTCTGTCAGTTCGATGATTTCCACCATCAAAAAACAATGTTTACCTAACCCTTAAGGCTTGATAAAGCTTAAAATTACTCCTTTAGATTCTGAATCATTGCATTTACCTTAAAACATAGCTATAATTGTATAATGTTATGAGATCAACATATATCATCAGTTTATTCCCAATAAGCACAGGTGAGCATTTTTGCCAATATGCTTCTTTATCCAATTTTTTTTTGCCCCTTAACAATTTTAGCTTTAATCTACAGGGGGTCATTTTTCTACGGGGGTCATTTTTCTTCACGTGGGTTCTGCAAATTTTGAGGGAAGTGACACTTTTTCTACGGGCAAAAGGGTCATTTTTCTACGTCGAATAATGACCGGGGGTCATTTTTCGCTGTCGAAAAATGACCCCCGGTCATTATTCGATGGGGGTCATTATTCGTCTTTACACCGGATGTTTCAAACCAACAATATTTGTCCCAGTTTTTACACTAGTACGAAAAAGGTAGTGTACGACTTGTTATCCAAACATGTCCGTGATCCATGAGTTTTATTTAATAATTTGTTTGTCAAATGAGCTACTCTAGATAGACAAATTTTTCAATGTTTAGGTAACCATAAACGATAGTATAAAAAAGTATATCATAAATCATGTGTTATTGAAGAGATACATGTCATGTGTTTGTTTAAATATTATTAGCTTCAAAATTATTGTTTTAAACTGTTGATCAGAATAGAAATACATGTACATGTATACACAAGAACGTTTAACTGATTCATTGACACTGTCCTTGACATTTTAATAATGAGGGACCTACTATTTACCTACATGGTTTCCAATACATACACTGATTTTTGAAGTATAACAAAGGTTCTCTCTCTGACTGGTAGAAGTTATGACCACAATCACCTGAAATTGTCATGAGTAAACCTTGTGTCTACAAAGGGAGTAATTTCACTTATGAATTATTGACTTTTACAATTTGGATGCAAGTCCCCGACCTGGATAAATTTCACCCACCCACCCTTCCCTAAAAATTTGTGTACATGATTTTGCTGTTTTCTCTTCTGTCATTTCAGTGACAGAAGCATATTCCTAAATGGAAAGTGTTGTGTATGTGGAACACCCAAGCGGTTGAAATCAGAATCAAAGGAAGGATGTGGTCAATATGTATATGGTGGGACCGTTTGGTGTTCATCGGACATTTTCTGTTGTAACAAATGATTCAATACTGAGTTTTATTGGACATTTCTAAGGTGTGATACATAATCAGTAAGTCAGTGTTACTGGTGATCATTGATGATTATGTGTTACACTGTATGTACAGTGTTAGTGTACAGTGTTATTATTTTTTTAAGTATTGCAAGCAACATAGCTTCTATACATATTATGTTGGGATTATGGTAACGTCAATTTTAACATCTTCAATAATGCTTTCTTATATTATACTTATATATATATATTCTTATATCATACTACGTATGCATACCTAGTAATGTAGGTGTAACTTACCATGGATCAACAATGAATCTACAAGTAGGCCCCTAGCCTTGCCTGACACGTTTTGTACTGACATCGTCCAAAGAGTTAATTTTCTCGTTCCCATGGACCTTACAACTTTCAGTCAGAAGTTTGTTTGATGTAAAGCTCCAGCAATTGTCACATAATGTTTTCAAAGACGCAGATAGCGAATATCTGACCATTTCAACTCGTTGGATAAAGCCAATATCAAATCACACAATATAGATATCATCTATTCATTCCATGTTTATCCCGTGGATCCGTCGAGACTGACGAGACTGAAGCTCTACTGGTTTGTACTTATAGCAAAGGAAGAGAAAAGTACTTAAACAGTTGCAATTTGAAACTTTACAACAGCAATAAATTGAATAATGATCCTTGATTTTAAGTCTCCTATGTTCTTAGTGTAGTCTACTTGCATGCCACATCATATTAAAATCAGACTAAAACTGTATTTGGAGCATTATTTTGAGAGTATTTAACAGAAATTTCGATTTTTAGTTACCACAGCAACACCTTTCATCGAAATCAAAAACCGATATGCAGAATTATGTACCTTAGTGAAGTCTACTTGTGTGCCAAGTTATATTGAAATCAGACCAAAACTGTAGGAGGAGTAGCATTTTGAAAAAATTTCACAGAAATTTCTATTTTTAGTAACAACGACAACATCGTTCATCGAAATCAAAAACCGATATACAGAATTATGTACCTTAGTGAAGTCTACTTGTGTGCCAAGTTATATTGAAATCAGACCAAATCTGTAGGAGGAGTAGCATTTTAAAAAATTGTATACAGACAGACGGACAGACAGACAGACAGACGGACGGACGACGGACGCATTACTATCGCATAAGCTCTTTGGTCTCTGACCAGTAGAGCTAAAAACTGTGTAAAACATTGATTGTGATTTATTAAACATGGGATAAAAAGAATCTCCCATGATTTGCAGTCCGATATGATCCTAGTCATTGTGGGTTTTATTCCCTCGCTAAGGCTCGGGATAAAAAAAAACACACACATACACAACTAGATGGTTGAATAAAAGTCATATCCAACAAATCATTGGAGATCCTATATTTATCCATTATACAATATTCAACATACTCAATCTTACTTCATATGATTATATACACAAACATAAATATAAGCAATAAAATGTCTATATTAGTTTGTACATGTATAGGAATAAACGCCACAGCTATTGCAAAAAAAAAAATAAATACTAGAGGCACTGTGAACATTGAGCTCACTTAAAGGATACCCCAAGTGAAACAAGGGTATGAAACAAGTGACAGCCAAAATATGACCCAGTGATAAGTTATATTTGTTAACAAGGTCATTATAACAACAAAAGAATTAACGAAAAGCCTATTTTTATGAGGTTGAAATTCCTTTAACATCAACTTATATCTGTTGGTAACCGCCTCAATTTAAAAATTGATTGTACTGGGAACATGTTCTTGACTATTGAATAGGCTGGGAGATGTAAACACTATATGTATCTTCTGCTTCATAGGAGTATTAATGTCAACTAATAAAATGAAACAATTAGAGTAAATCAGAATTCCAAGAGTTTGTTGGAAGACCTGGTTTCCGAAGACTACAAAATGTTGCCAAAGAGGAACTCCAGCATCCTTTTAATATATTCTTCAGAGTTCTTGTGTGTTTAATCAGATCAAGTTATTTCTGACGAAGTATATTTTGATGACCGTCACAAGATAGGAAAATTTACAACTTCGATAGTTGATAAGCAATTGTCTATGGTATCAAAAATTCTAGATTTAATTTATCATAAGGGATACATATTAGTGTTATTAATGCTTCTATGATTTTTGGAAAAATAGCGAATAGCGATTTTAAACTTTTCTAAAAGATTTTTCAGAATCCATACCCGGTACGTATTTGTTTTACACTACTCCTAGAATATGCTCTAGCAGAGCACTCCTATAGTTTCTCAATAACAGCAGTTAATATTTTGTAGAAAGTTAGGATATTGGCTTAGTAAACTATTTCCTTGACCCTGCTATGTACTAGTATACTGATTGTGATATCATTTTTTGAACCGCGTTTTCAACGAGAATTATACATCTGTCAGTACGATATATATTTTCACTTTTTTTTAAAATCAGTTATATAATTCAAAATCGTCAAAGAAATAATTTCGGTGTAACATAAAATTTATGCCTGACAAAATCGTATCTGAACTTCTATAATGTAGTGCAACTCCCATCCCATCGACTAGTCAATGTTCATTTTCGCTTAAATCTTGATAAATCATATGTATGGAAGTTCGAATATTTAAACTTTTAACTAATGGTGACATCATAAAAATATGACTAGGAAGTACTTGAAAACAACAAGGCTGGTGTCTAGCTAATTCTACTGTAGGAAAAGGATGTTCAACGTTTTCAGAATAGTGTTATTCTTGGCATTTTTAAATTTGGTTAATTGTGATTCATGCGATCCAAACCATGGCACAGAAGGAATTTATGACTGTGTACGTATACCGGGATATAACGAATATCAATGGGCCATCTGTCTGTCAAGTCAGTCCTTAAAAACACAAACTTCGGGACAAAAGAATTGTCAGGAATCATCATTTTGCTGGATTCCGTGTACACAAAGTATTTTCCCTAAATCAAAAAGTGGACACGTTGCAAAAGAGTGTAGATGCGATCCAGCGGAAAACGAAAGAAGGAAAAGGTCTTTGCTGGCAAACGGAGGAGAATCGAAAGTCACAATACCGCCTGTATGCTATGTACCGGCATTCAAAAGCAATTGTCAGTGGTATTCCGATTGCCTTGAGACCCATTCTACATGCGAAGCAAGTAAATTTTCTTTCGCTGTTTCATACGGAAAAGCCATTTGCTCTATCTTTTTGGAAATGTTTGATTCTCTTTCAAATAACGGGAAAAATTGGGTCATATCCTCGGAGAACTGTATCGAGGATGGAATGAGATCAATTTTGATTCCAAATAACACTAAAAGCTGCCAAAACATTCGAGATCGTGCGTACGAGGTATTTACTCGTTGCTACCTAAAAAGTAAACCACCATTTTGTGACCTTTATTATACTGATCAACAGAAGATTTACTGGAGCATTAAGCAACTTTTTGAACATGCATTTAATGATGAATCCGATTTAGGTATAATCAATGAAAAATTCGATAAAGGCATGGCTAAATTTCGATCTTGTCTTCGAAATGATGTCTATGGACACCAACGAAAATTCATTTTTTACGTGGCTAAAGATTCTGATAGAAACATTGACGAAAAAGAATTTGCAAGTGCTCTAGTGGGAAAATTTAAATTTTCCTCACATGGTGTAGACTGGGACGTAGATAAGATGATTAACTCAAGAAATAAAAGAGAAGTTGCCAAAAATAAAGGGTATCAGATTGTAGGAATGTTTGCTAGTCGTAAACAAGTAGAACTGGTTGAACGGTCCAAAAGAAGTCCAAATCAACCTCATCTTCGAAAAACTTCAGACAATGAATACGACGAAAATTTCTTAGAATCCTTCAATTACACAATAACAAATGGATTTAAAACTGGTGCGCTAGAAATTCTGGACATCGATACATCAGTTCGAGTAGCAAGAGTTTTTGGATTGATAGGGGCAACAGCAGGTAGGTGTTGTCAGTTATAAATAACAGTATTTTATTCCTCAGATTTTTCCACTAATGCAGTAATTTCAACGATTGAATGAATTTTAATTGAAAAAAATGCATCTCTACAGTCCCCTTATAAATGCCGTAAAATCAAGAAGGCTTGCACCAGGATCCATGTCACCTTTTAAAATTTTACTTTAGAAATTTAAGAAAAAATTCATTTTAACTTTCCAAAAAAATCTTTTTAAAGTAGGTGTATTTTAAACTTTTTAGGGTGTTTTTTCAAAGATTATTTATTGGGACACAGACAAATTTTGATAACTCTTTTGTTTGCAATTTTAAATTTGTAAAAATGTTTATATAAAAAAAATAATGATTTAAACTTACATGATAATTTTGAATACTCAATTTCCCAACCTTACATAAAAACACATTGGCACTAACTCTGTTATGGGTAATATTATATTTTATCGGATGTTTGATATACAAATTGATTTACTAATGCTCACATCACTGACTTCAAGCTGACAACACTGGTGTGTTTGTTTTCTTTACAACATTTACTTATGCACTTCAAATTATTTCCCTCTCCTTTAATATTAAGGAAAATTTTTTAGTTTATAAAAGTTCAAAGATGTATGAAAAACAAATATTCCGATATTCGAAGCTGTTGTAATTGCCAAAAAAAAGAGAAGTTCCTCTTGTATTATAAGTCATGAATTTGAAGAATATAAATTCAAATCCTTATCCATGTCCCTTTATGACTTCATATATTTTGTCTCTAGCTACCAACATCTCATTATTCAGACCCAATTTTAGTACATTAAAACCCATTTAAAAGGATGTACTAAGTACATGTGATTTCACTTCGTTGTAACCGCAATTCGTATGATATGTGTTAGGTTTACAATATATTTCAAAGTCAAAGGGAATGAAAGTCACTTTACGGTAAGCGTCCATTCAAACGTGTGTTCGTTGTAAGCAGTTTTACTGTATTATATTTTTAAAAAGAACAAACACAGCATAACAAAGCAAAACTATATGTTCCAACATTGTAATATTTACATATGCAATTGACACTGTTAAAAAGGTTTGTTTATTACTTATAAATTTATAATTAAGTCATAGAAAGTCGACCTTTCACAGTGCTGCCATAAGTGGAACCAGTCGATGTTCAACACATTCAATTTATATCCTTGAGGTTTGAAAATGCAAGTTATCCTTTCATGAGTTTACATGTAATACTATAATACACAAATATTTCTTATCAATCAGCCACAAATATAAATTTAACAATTTAAGACATTTAAATACTGGTTGGTACGTGATCAAATTTATCTTCAAGCATGATCTGATCATGTGCCCAACCAATCCATATATAATGAAATCCCATTAAAAGTTACAAACGATGCTTTATTTCTTAATTGATCCCTCGTAATGAGTCATTTGATTAGAAATTACAGAAATAGCCAAAATAAACCTAATAAAGCAATCCTAATCTCTTTGAAAAGACACAACCCATGTAATCAAGCGATTTCTTTAAGAAATATTTCTTTAAAAAAAAATCATAATGTTTGTAATGCTTATTTTACCAATTGCATTTTGGAGGATGTTGAATTTAATTCTAAAAGGTTGAATTTACCATTTTAATCTCGAAAAAAATCTATAAAATCATATATCATAATGTCAGTTTTAAAGATTTCTTATGTTGGTAACAATGGAATCGAATTCGAATTTTATCATATTTTTTACTGCAGTCCCAAACAACATATCGCTATTACAAAGGAAGATAGTCGCCCGCGTGGCGCAGTGGGTAGAGCGTCTGCTCTAGAGTCTCGGAGCAAGGAGTTGATCCTTACATCGCGGGTGAATTATTGACAAACAGGTTGCTAAAACAAGAATATCAGCCGAGAAGGCTGATATTCTTGTTTTAGCAACCTGTTTGTCAATAATTCAGTTTAAAGTCATCATTTCGTTAGATCTGTGGTCGATACATTTACCTTGTCAGCAAATACAATTTATCATTTAAGGTACTTGGACACAGATTTGAAGTCAATATTTTCTCTATAATATTACGACTTATATATTTTAAAAGCATTTCATACAAAAATTAATTTACAATCTTATTTCAATTAAAAATTATTAAAACTTCAAATTTTTTGGCGGGTTTGATTGAACTTTCACAAAATTTAACCTTACTCTTTTAAAATCCTTAGGAAAAGTAGCAATCTTGGTGGGTATTAATGAGAAATATTAAAACTTTTATCCAGAAAAATAATTTTAATCAGAGAGGAAATGTTAGAAAGCAAAATTCATTCACAAGTATCGTCATTCCGAACTAAGTTCCGTACAGAGTTTAACATCGAGCACACTCGAGTTATGTACACAGTTTTCGAAAACAGGGCACGAGTTCTGTTTTTGTTTATGTTTTTAATTCACCGGGTGCGTTCAGTCGTCACAATCTGCTTACCACAACTGCCCGGACTGCCAATATATTGTGAGTTTGTTTAGCTCTCAAACATGTCTACTCTAAATTTTCTGCATTATAGTATTAATATTTTTCGTTTATACACAACGAGATTGCCACTTTTTCTAAGGATTTAGAATAAAATAAATTTGTGAAAGTGCAAGGATGTGTTAATCAAACCCGCCAAAAAAATTTAAATTTTGATATCTTTTGTATGAAATAAGATTTTTAACTAATTTTTGTGTGAAATGCTATTAAAATATATAAGTCGTAATATTATAGAGGAAATAATAACTTTAAATCTGTGTCCAAGTGCCTTTAAGTCTGCTGACTGGCGTTTTTCATACTTACACACTGAATTGTCGACGGATTTTCCCGTTATTTCCCGATCATGACAAGGAGCACACGGCGCATGTGACCGGTTCGCAGGGATGCTCAATCCTCCATGGCACCTGATCCCAACTCTGATTTTTTGGAGGTCAGTGTTTGCACTGCTCCATTCTTGTTTTATGGTTTTATGGACTTTAATTTTGATCTTGAATACTGTTTGTTGTCTCCTTATATATCATTGTAAACATGTCTAGTTGTCTGTGCTGTTTGGCTGATTTACTTGTACCTTGTTTTTAATTAGAAAGTATATTTTTAAAGTTATAATGTATTCATCCCTAATTTTTCATTTTTTCTTTGAAAAGTTTCAGTGCATTATAAATAAATTTTGTTTTATTTTAATAAAGAAGAATTATTTTTTGATACACTTAAATTAACATTTTTTTAACTTTAAAACTATTATAGGAGACATTTTAAAATAATTTGATAAAGCTTGCTACACTAAAATTATGATAAGTGGAAAACGACATGTACATTGTCTGATTCATTAGGAAAATATTTCATTCTTTTCATTTTCACGTAAGCTTTACTTTCGAAGAGTTTAAGATTTTTCTAACGTTATAGTAAAAAACGTTTATTTTGTTTGTGAATGTTATTATTGGGAAATTAAACCTTTTAGAAGAAGTTGTAAATAGTGACCCTTTGAAAAAGCTGTAATATTTCAATGTTTATGATGAGGGTCACCATTAAGCACTAATAAGGAAGGACTTGCCTGAGAATGGCTACGACACGAACATTAATTGCACACTTATAGTGCCTACTAAGTATAGTATTTCCTAAAAAGTAGTCAGATGATTCAAACCAAATATATTTGTCCTGGATTTTGCTCGAGAAGAGTTTGACTTGTGATCCAGGCATGCCCGTGATCCATGAGTTTTATCTAATAATTTGTTTGTCAAATGAACTTATAATAAAATACATGTAGATAATTTTTCTAGAATCTAATATATTGAATTGAATATTGAATTGACAGGTACATGTACACAGTCTCTTGAAATATGAATAAAATTACTAACAGCAGAGCTATTTTCGTGTTCATATGAAGCAGAATTTATTTCTTTAAGGATATCCGACATGTCTGATCCTGAGCCAGGAAGGATATAACTCTTTGATTTACAATTTAATTCAAAAAGTCTGAAAAAGAAGCTTGGAAGTGAAATCTTTTCATGCAACAATTTTTATTTTATACCTCTCTATGTGATTTAATGTTCTTTGCAGTTTTTAGAAACGGTATTTAAAAAGTTGATATTTGTACATCATAAAAGTAAGTAAAAACACATTTTTATTGAAATCAAAGTGACAGTATTTGAATCTAGCTTCAGTTATCATTGCATATTAGGATGATATCAAATAAGAAGTGATCTATGGTGTTTTTTGTGATAGAAAACACTTCATAAACTATGCATTATAAAATAATAGAAGTAATCAGGAGAAACGTAAGTACCGAATAAGTATAAATATCATGCAATTTTCTTCAAAAGCTGGGTACCTAAAATTTTTATTCTTGATCAATTTTCAATTAGAAAATACGCAGTATGTTGTTTGATTTGCATTTCATGAAAAGTTATTTTAGATTTACTAATTTTCACTATATAATATGTTTAACTTTGAAGATACTGTTTTGATAAATGCCGTGGGTAAATACACATTACTTTGAGAAATCTGATACCTCTTTGTGAGCATTTTTAATTACTCAATGCCTGATTTTCAGAACCCGAGGATCGGATAACCTTAAAAGAAACTTCCAAACAAAAAGAAAAAGTCTTATACTGTAGCTTTCAATTAGATATATCGATAACAATTTATCAATTCATTATAATCATTTTAATTCCTATGTTGATTCAATATATCCATGTGAACTTGAAATAAAAGCCAACATAGAGTCTTCCTCATCTGTTTCATATTTGGTTAAATTACTAGAACTAGGGTGTTTCAAGGAACGCTTGTGCTGTGCTGCCAGCGTCATTTAAGATATAAATAAAATTAAAATAAATAAGCTTTTAATTATGTAACATATTTTTAAACACACACCCTCGCCCTCACACACACACACACACACACCCTCCCTCACACACCCTCACACACACACACACACTCCCTCACACACCCTCTCACACAATAAAAATCAGAAAATTGCATTGGAAAAGACTAGAAAAAAATCATCACAATAAAAATGTATAATCACAGAATTGCTGTTCATTTCATACAAAAAAAAAACAAGAAATATGTCCCTTTGACATAAATGCCCTACACTTGGTTTACCAGTAGACTTGTATTTGAATGCAACATGAAACTTTGCTTTATAGTGTTTGAAGTTTGATGAAAGGGCCTAACATGAATACTTTCTATGTAATTTAGTTTTATACACAATAGACGACAAAATTGAAAGTCAATGTAAAAAAAAATTGCACATAGTTGATAGATTCTCACCAAATTATGTATAAGTTACATAAAAATATCTTAAATAGTTTTTTTGAAAGAGAGCAAGCTGAAAATTTAAAAAAGTGAGGTCACGGTAAAAAAAAATGATGCAGTTGAATACCTCTTACTATATGTGGCACAAATGAAGTTTGATAAAAATATCTTGAATAATTTCTTTGAAACTGAGCTTAACAAAGTGTCACAGATTTTTTTTTTTATCTTTTATTACACAGTTCCAACAATACCCATTTACAATTGCCAGTTAACCCGGGTATTTAGGATAACCAACATTAAAACAACAAAGAAAAAGAAAATCACAAAACAAGTCATTATAACAAATTTGTTAGAAGTTTGACTAGGTCTTTATTAAACATACCAGTTTTTGACAAATCTAACATGAAATTTATATCTTTTTCTAATGAATATCTAATGCTTTTTTCTAACATGAACTTCTCTTGTATAATATTTTTTATTCTGCTTTTCATTTTAAATTTATATATTTTACATGCCAAATATGATATTATAGTATTATAAAAACGAATTCTTGAATTTGTTTCCAAGTAAAATCCTACAACAATATGTTTCCATTGAACATCATAGTTCATAACAATATTCAACTTTTGCCATACACCTTTTACATTATTACAATAAAAAATTAGATGTTTTATATTTTCATTTTCATTTCCACAAAATTCACATTTTGCATTTTCTCTTAATTTACATTTTTGTAAAAAAGAATTACAACATAAAATATTATTCAACAATTTATAATTAAATTCACTTATACGTTTATCATACATGAGTTTGATTTTATTTCTATAAAGATTACACCAGTATTCTTTACTCACACAGAAGTTTCGACCTAATATTGATTGATAACATGGATATTTAAACTTTTTAGACAACATATTCTCACAAAGGTGAAAAAAATCAAATCTTAATTATATGATTTTTTTCTTTGATATTTCATCTATTATCAAAGTTTACATTATGTAAAATCAAATCTTAATTATATGATTTTTTTCTTTGATATTTCATCTAATATTAAAGTTTACATTATGTAAAATTTCTACAATTTAATAGGTAGTCCGACATAATTGTCATTTTCCGGACTTTTTAAGGATTTTAATATTATGGAACTAGCACCATTACGAAAACTGGGATTTCGTCGACTCTAACCAGAGACTGTATTCTCTTATTGATTTTCTATACTTGCAAACCAAATTGCATGTTAAACACACAACTCAATGGTAAAATACTCACCAACATCACCTTAAGGTTCGTCATTTAGATATTTATAAATTGTGAGTTCACTATTTAAGTCAGAACTTTATCAAAAAAATATATCAAAAATCAACCCCGGTTGGAGACTGTCACAACCGATTTCCAGTCTTCGTCATTGCACAGATTCCTGGCTTTTTCCTGGCATAAATCGCAAAAAAAAACCTGGAAAATTAAGATATTTCGGACTATAAATGGGGCAAACATATAACATATATATCCAGAAATAGAGCTATTCTGCACGTAATATTTACCCACTGTCTTACACATTTTAAAATGTAGGAGGGAAACTATGAACTTATTTTCCAGAAAAGGAGGCACAACTTATAACCAATACGCAAGTTTCGAGATTATCTCTCTTGGCGCGCTCTTTCGTTACGGAGGCGAGTTTCGTTTCCGCGTTAACAAACAGGTGGGACAGTTATTTATATAGGATACATTGCATCATCGATGTACTGATTTGTCACATCTGCATGATTGTCAGGACGCACTCTTTTAATTTGAATTAATGTTAAGGCGTCAATTAAAAAGAAAAAATCGAAACTGAAGAAAAAAAAAAATAGCGGATAGGAGACATTAGACGAGGAAATAAGACCGGTAAGAGACACGGATCTCTAATAAATACACACGCATCAGATCATTGCACGTCGGAATTCTGAATGACATGCTATTTTTTTTCGATTGTTATATCTTGGAAGAGCCAACCAACTTTTTAAAAATGATTTGTACAATAATGGAAACCGTTTACTTATTACGAAGACTACAAAGGTTCTTTTGTTTTCAAGTATCCTAATTCAATGTAGATTTGGTAAATATGTGTAGTTGAGCTTAATACAATCACCAAAAGCATCAATGCTGAACAATTTAATCTTTCTATAACTAAATAGATTCTAAAAGACGTAAACATCGGTCATTTACTTTGGCACGTTTGTATGCATCAACACTCTATCCCACCTCCTTGGTGAAATGGATACTTTTCGCGCCTCTGTCGCAGGAGAGTTACAATCTCGAAACTCGCGTATTAGCACTTATGGAGGGGCTTTTTCTCATGCTAAAGCCTCTGTAGTCCTTTTCACAAAAAATCTTTCGACTAGGACTAAAATTTAACTACTCTGTAATATTTATCTAATAAATATATTTTCTTCTAAATAATTGATTACAATTTAATCATACAATATCAATATAATGTAATAGGAAAATAAGATTTTCATAGCTTAAATATGTGTTGTAGAAAGGAGAGAAATATTAGTCTTAGTCGTAAGATTTCTTGTGAAAAGGGCAACTGATTCGTTGTAAACATTTATACCTAAAATAATGATATTATAACATGTATTATTATTATGAGACTTAAATAAATGTCCTGTAACATCTATCACAGGGACGGGATAATTAAAAATTTAATTGTAATCGAGTGTAATTAATTATATTTTTCAAAGTAATTGGAATTAATTTCGAATAATTCTAATTGATTTTGATTTTTAATGAAACATTGATACAATCAAATTACATTTATAGACTCGAATTACTTGATTTATTCATACTCATTAATATTCAATCAATTTTCGAAAATCATTGTTGAGTTTGTAAAGATTCAATGAAGAACTGCTAATATAATTAGAAATTTATCAATTTTTCTTATCTATAATATTATTGAATAATTTTAATTGATTTTGATTTTTAATGAAAAATTGATACAATCAAATCAAATTTATAGACTCGAATTACACTGTCTGTCTTAACTTAAATGTTCAATATACCATACGTTATTATTTTAAAATATATTACATGTACATGTATTTGCAATGCAAATAATCTCAAACCTGTAAATAGTTGCTGCTAGCAGTGCCCCTGCAATGGCCCCACCCAGTAGACATAGTGGTAGTCCCAGACATTAAATTCCAGGTATTTGGAGTAGGATACAGCCGGTCCTAAACTTCTTGCCGGATTCATAGATCCACCAGTATATCGCGCCCTGTTGTGAATTTGTAAATTAACTTTCAAAGCACGCCATTTTGAGTTCAGTTGGATTTCCGTGCATTTATTTTAGGAAAACTCCTGCCTTAAAACTTTAAACTATTATCCAAATATTAATAATACTGCTCCATTAAGAAGCTTTAATTTGTTTCTTAATGTCAAAGTCTTTGCTATTAATGTCTTTTATAGAATGTTTTAGGACTAGACCAGACCAGAAAAGTCATGCAATGTTAATCATGTTAAATCAGGAATGGGGTCAATTACTTTGAAATGTAATTAAATACTTTCAAATACATTGATAATTTGTCAATTACTTACAATTTCAATTACGTTGATTTTTTACAAATGTAATAAATTACTCTCAATTATTTTGAAAATGTAATTAAATACATTTCAATTACTTCAGTTGTATTTCAAAAAATCTTGAAAAACATATACAAGTACATAAAGACATTAAGTACTGAAATTAGTGTTTCTACAGTTTTGGATTCATTTTAATCACAGTTAGATTTTCAAAGACAGTATCACTAAAACAACATCTTTTCAGGTCTGAAGATTTTAAAATTCATTTAGACCTAGTATCCGTAATTAATGCATAACACAAGCTCATGCCAAACATGCATAGCCCCAAAATGTACAATGCAAACTATGCATTATTAAAAGACACCTTATTAAACCTTTAACTTGAAGAAAAAAAGAAATTGAAAATTAATGGAAAAAATACATGCAATTTTTATAATGTATTTAGATTCATTCAATTACATGTAATAGAAAGCAGGCTTAATTACAAATTAATTCCAATTACTTTGAAAAATATAATTAATTACACTCGATTACAATT